>JAJPUD010011428.1:0-41833 GCA_023553655.1 Myrmecobius fasciatus | reverse complement strand
TTATTTGCAAAAACAACTGGCAAAAAAGATTTCTAATGAGGATACATATAGCTGGAAAAGGAGGTGCATTGATTATTTAGTGAAAATGAGACAGATGATCAGCCCGAGTAATACCAATATACTAAAAAGTGCTCAAAAAAGAGCAACTAGAATGATGAAGAGCCTGAAGATTATGCTATGTAAGAATCACTTAGAGAAGATAGGGATGATTGACTTACAGAAAAGAATATGTAGGGAGCACAATAGCTTTCTTTGAGTAAACAAAGGGCTGCCAAGTGGGAGACACATTTGATTTATTCTTCCTGAGCCCAAAGATCTGAGCTGGAATCAAAGAGAAGTTACAGAAAAGCAGATTTATGCTCAAGGTAAGGAAAAACCTCCTTAATGATTAGAGTTAACTAGAAGTAGAATGGAGGCAGGTAAGTGTCTCAGTGGATAGAGAGCTGTGCCTGGAGCCCAGAAGTTGAGTTCAAATCCAGCCTTAGATGCTTATTAGATGTGACTCTGGACTAGTCACTTAATTGCTATTTGTCTTAATCCACTGGAGAAGGAAACAGCAAATCACTGCAGTATCTCTGCCAAGAAGGTCCTGTGGACAGCATTAGTGTGCTGTGGTCTACCATGTCACCAAGAGTTGGATATGACTGAATAACAAAGAACTAGAATGGGCTGCCTCAAGAGATAGTGGTTTTCTCTCACTAGATAAAATTTTCTGGGTAGTATTTTTTCCAATTATATGTAAAGATAATTTTAAACATTAATTTAAAAAAATTGAGTTAAAAAATCCTCTCTCTTCCTCCCTTCCCCTTTCCTAAAACTGTAAGCAATTTGATATAGGTTATATATGTATAATCATGTAAACATATTTCCATATCTCTCATGTTGAGAAGAAACAAACCAACAGGAAAAAAATTGAAAAATAAAAATAGTATACTTTAATTTGCATTCAGATTACACCAGTTTTCTTTCCCTGGATTTGGTTAGCATCTTCCATCATGAGTTCTGTGGAATTGCCTTGTATTTGAGATTATTACTTATTACTGAGGAGAGCTAAGTTATTCATAGTTGATCATCATAAAATGTTGTTGTAGTTACTGTGTACAATTTTCTCCTGGTTCTGCTCACTTCATTCAGTATCAGTTCATGTAAGTCTTTCTAGGTTTTTAAAAAATCTGCCTGCTCATCATTTCTTATAGCACAATAGTATTTCATTATGTTCATGTCATAAATTGTTGTTATTTACCAACTGATGAACATCTCCTAATTTTCAATTAATTTCCAATTCTTTGCCAACACAAAAAGAGTTGCCATAAATATGTTTGTGTATTTAGACTGTTTTCCCTTTTTATGATATCTTTGCCATACAGTCCTAGTAGTCTCACTAGATGATAACTAGCTGAATAAATTGGAAAGGGAATTTTTATTCTTTACTTACATTAGATTATATGGTTTATGAGATTCAGGGATTTATAGGTGGGAAGGACATTAAGCTAAGCCCCCTTATTTTACATACATACATATTTATATATTTATATAGGGGAGTTGAGTTAGGTGGCCCCTGACAAATTAAATCTCTTCCAGCCCAGTTGATGTAACCACAGAAAGTAATGATCAAGTAACAAAAATGCAAAAGTGTTAATGTATTAAAAGAAGTACAAATATTTTTTCTCCCTTTATGGAATATGAACACATTTTACCTGAAGGAATAAGCAAGACTCTTACCATTGGCATTTTTCCTGATAGTCTTTAAAATATTAATCCCTAAACTCTGGAAATACAGTTGACTCAAGAAGCAGCTTCAAGGAATGTGATCTCTAGCAATTTTGAGAAGGCCAGCTCTTGAGAGTGAATTACTAGAAGGCAGTTTGGGTTGGGGGAGAGAGGAGAGCTAAGGTGGAAGAGAGGGGGGAAAAAATTTTCCATCTCTGCCCTTTTCATTGACCATGGTGCTTTGCACTGGAGATGCTTTGTTCTCATTAGGAGATAATGTAATCATCATAGACCTAAAGAGAGTCAGGATAGTTATAGAAAAAGAAAGGAAAAGGAATGTTTCATAACCATTCTACTTACTGTGACATTTTAGAATATACCTTTGTTTTGATTTATTTGTGACTTTTGTCAGAGAGGCAAAGGCTAGTAATAATGTAGTATCAGAGCTGAGATCTTGAAGGATGATGAGGTTTTCCCAAAAAATGAGCTTCTTGGAACATGGTAGAGAAGTCAGAGAAGTACCATAGCAGTGCAGCCAGGTGAGAATAATGGTTTTCATACAAAATGTGAAATATGTTTATAACATAAAAGAATTATGAAAGAAATAAAATACAGATATCAATTTTTTAAAAATTCATAGAATCCAGATTTAAGAACACTTGTTTTATAAGTTTAATTTTCTTCTTTTATATATTAGGATACTATTCTTCTCAATGTTGGATAAAATTTATATTTATAAAAATATATAATTCCCTGTTATCTACTTAGAAATGAATTAATAATGACTGATATTTATACAGTTTTTAAAGTTTGAAAATCTTTATAGGCCTTATCTCCTCACAATGATGCTATAAGACATATAGTAAAGGGATTGTTATCTTCATTTTACAGATAAAAAACCCAGGGATTAAATGACTTTCCTTTAGTCAAATATCCAAATAAAGGTCAAAGACTGATCTATTCCTTACTTGACATTCAATATCTTATTCATTTTATCATGTTTCTTCATGAACACTGCTTAGGGGTATACATTTATTTGCTTTGCTTAACTCAACTGGATAAGGCAGGCACATAATTAGAATTCTAATTGAAAGAAAGAAATGAATTTGGCATAATAAATAGTATTTTGTTTTGATTTGTTTTGAAATCCAACTTTATAATTTTAACTGAGGAAATAGATTAGGATGCCTATATTGAGGAAATTGAAATGAATTTGGGAAATTCTACATGTAACTTTTTTCTGTTCCTCTAATTAAAGTCTGTATTTGATAAACAATTAAATTTAATTATATTTACTATGTCTACACAAAGGAATTGTATTCAATATAAATATACTGTTAGAGTACATAAACTTTACATAAGAAATTTTATGCAATAATTATATCATACTTTTGTGTCAGGATTGAGCAGAGTATGTCAGTTGTTATGACTGATACAAGCAAACTCCACTCCAGGCAGAAATGAGTGTTCTTGCCAACTCTTAACTCTGCCATTTTTGTACATGCATGTATGTTCACATGGATTGAATAAGACAGGTAATTTTCATTATTGTAGCCCTTGATAAGTAGTGTTTTCAATGGCATTCATTATTGCATTCCAGTATGGACAGAGAATAAATGTAAATCATGTAGTACTAAGTGTATACAAACAAAAATGGAGACCCCAATTATAAATGAGACGTTAACACTAAAAGAAACATTTTATTCTTTCAGAGAACTCTCATTGTGAGCTTGTTACCTCAGAGGGTCACATGATTTTGAAAAGAAATAATACATTAGAGGGTTTTGTTTGCAAAGGAATTTATTTATTTACATTATCTCAATGGATTATCACAACTACCCTGGGAAGTAAATGCTATTTAGCAGTTATTATTACCCCTATTTTAAAGATGAGGAAATGGACAGAGACAAAAAGACTTTCCCAGAATTCCTGAGCTAGTGTCTAAAGCCAAACCTGAACCCAGGTCTACATGATTCAAAATTCAACACTATCTAATACAGTAGGAGTCACTTTAGTTCAGCTAGTGGCTCCCCAGGGCCATCTCTTAGTTGACTTGGATAGTCACTGAGACATTTTTTCCCCTCCTGAACCTGTGATTCTATCTACTCAATTCCTTGGGTAGAAACTGTCTCAGAAATCCAATAGCTGTTATACTACCTGTAATATTTAATTTTTAAGATTTGCCTGAGGGATTAAATGGTTTGCTAAATAGGACCTGAAATGAAATATCCCAATCTCCAGTCTACCCTATACTGATATACAACTTAAATCTTCTGCCCTTCCCAAGGGTATTTGGGTTAAGAAGAAGGAAAAACCCTAATGAATTAATTTTCATTTAGGGAAATCAAGGTTCACCTGGGAGAAATATTTAGCAAAAAGGACACCCTTCCCAAGTTAAGCAGTTTTGTGAACTTGACTTCCTTTCTACAGGATAATCAAGTGAGATTTTAGTTCACACCTGAGTAAATTCAAAAGTCTGTGATATGACTCTAGAAGTACTTCACTGTTTTGGGGGAAAAGAGGATATCATTTGAATTTTTTTAAATGAAACTTAAATATCATAGAACTAGAACTGGAAGAAAATTCAGAAATCATTTAACCTAATTCCTTCATTTTACAGATTCAGTGAAGAGAAGCAGTTATTTGCCCAGTCACATAGCAATTGGCAAGAGCTAACTATTTCTGGTTCCCAAACTCCAAGTTCATAGCTCTTTGCATTTCACAATGACACTTGAAAACCATAAAAATAAAAGTATATACAAAATTCCCACAAAGTTTCCCTACATCTTCAGATTTTTAAAATACAGTCTTTTGAAATGGCCTTAAGATTCCTGAATTTGGCTACTTAAAGGGAATTCGATTTGAATATCAAACATTTCTGGAGCAAATGGAAACAAACATTAAAAGCTGTCAAGATTCTTCAGAGAAGCCTAAAAGTGAAAACAATTTGGTGTATTTTAAAATTATATTGAAAACTTCCTGTGATTGTCTTCTAAACTGTAAAATAGAAAGCTGGTACTCAATAGGTTGTTTGAAATCACAGAATTATAAATCTGGAAGAGATGAGGCCATTAAATCCAACCCTTTCACTTCACAGGGAGACAAATGAAATGGGGAAGAAAACAGGTACTCAGACAAGGTTGGTGGCAAAGGCCAGATTAAAACTCACATCTCATTCAGCCTTGTGCTCTACAAGACAACACTTGCCTCTATTTTTAGGCCAAAAAGATTTCGGGGCCCATTTTGGGCAGGAAGTGTAAAGCAAGAGTTTTAAATGTCTAAATGTCCAAGAGTATTTAGAAAGTACTTTTTGGATGTTCTGTGGGGTCAGCATTAGCTTCCCAAATCGAAACAAGTGAAGCAGCAGCAAAATGGTCTCAGGTGCTTATTGAATAACTTATTTAAGAACTCCAGCTCACAGAATATACCGGCGAAGCAAGCTCCTCTTGCTCACTTGGAAGTCCATCTGGCCCATCACTACGTGGGTAGGTCCACGAAGAACCAGTTCCTCAAAGGGAGATTCCAATGGGATAAAGTCGAAGTAGCTGCCACAGTACATCCAAGAAGCAAGGGGGTTTCCCCACACCTCTCACTCAATCCGGGGGGGGGGGGGAGAAATAGCTCCTTTCTTTTCTCATCTTGTTAATTTAACAGATCCTTTCCTACCTACTCTTTCCCCCCCAATCCCAACACAGTTCCTCTTTACCTCCTCCCGCGGCTCACAGAAGCCATGAGAGCCGAACCTAAACCACCCCTACCCGCACCCGCGCAGCCCCCAGCAGTGCAGCGCGATTCCAACCACAAGGACGTACGCCCAGCCCTCGGTGCCCCCAGCCGCAGCAGCACAAGCCCAGACGTCGAGGTTCGCACCTCCTGGCGATCCCGGGTACCGGGCCCTGGAGGTGCGGAGGGCGGAAGTCGCTTCCTGCTGAGCCCCTCAGCTAGCGACTCCTCGGCCCTTCTCCCCGTCACGGCCTCCTTCCGTCAGTCCCCGCCCTCACCAGCCGGTCTCTTCTCCGCCAATCCTCTTCTAGTGCTGCCAACACCGCACCTGCAAGGAGGAGCCCCGGCGGCCCAGCGGTCTTGTCGGCGTCCTCCTCCCGCCCCCCGCAACCCGGCGGCCCTAGATCATCCCCGCCCCCGTCGTCACCTCATCCGCCGCTGCTGTCTCAGTCTCCCCTGTACTGTCCCCGAACGGCGGCGGGAGCGGAAGCGCCTCCTCCAGCTTCAGTGGATACTGCGCCGCGGAGGCTTGAGTCAGCCGGCCGGCACGAGGGGCACAACCGCCGCAGCGCCAAGGAAGAGAGCGGCGGTGGGCAGCGGTGAAGATCGGGCCAGCGGAGGAGCGGCGGCGTGTCCCCGCTCCAGAGCCGTTCGATGCCGGTGTGGTGCTGCCGGTGCTCCTTGGCCAGTCATTTCAGGTGAGCATGGGGGTGAGGCAGGGATGTGAGAGACACGGGAGAGGAGCCCAAGGAAGCGGTGAGCCTTGGTCCCCATCCCGAGGCTGCAGGACGAGGCTCTTCCTTCTCCGGTGCGGCTCAGCTCTTTGGGCGGGGACTCCCGTGGCAGCCACTGCGTGGGGCCGGAGATGGGTGGGAGAACGGCAAGGCCGCGGAGGGGGGTCGTCCTGCCCTTGGAGTTTCAGGATAAAGTTTTAAAGGCGAGGGCAGAGGGGGCGGAGGTAGGGCCCTTTTCAAGGCCCTCTTCTCCCTTTGATTTCAGATATTCCTGAGGCAACTTTGTCATCTGTGAAAGGGCACAGGTTTAGCTCCGAACCGCTTTATAAGCCCCCTGATTAAAAATGTGATTAGTTAACTTGAAACACCAGTTCTGCTCCCCGGAAGCCTCTTTAACCTTAGAAATTCCTTCTGGAAGGAAATTTTAGAGTTTGTAGATTTTATTGTTTTAGAATACTTTTATTGTCAAACAAGCGAATTTTTATTCTAACAAAGTCCTTTTTGACATCTCTGCTTACTTTGCAACTTGAAATTTAAACCCATTCAAAATTCAGTGAACAGTTACCTTTAAGAGGAAAAAGGGGGCATCTTTAAGTTTGATAGCAAACCTGGAAAGAATTCTGCTAGTTAGCACGAAAAAAGGTGACTTTAGAAGTGCAATAATTTTAACTTTGTAAAGGCAGTTTCTATTTAAACTAAGAATCTATCTTCACATTTTCCAATAGTAATAATAATAGTTCAACCTCATATATACTGTGTGCCTTTTTCATACCCACAACCTGTAGTGGAGGTAATATAAGTATTATTATTCCCAATGTCCAGAGATTTAGAAAGGGTCGTTAGAGCCTCTCACTCATTTTATTTAAAAATGAGGAAATTGAAGCCTAGAGATGTTAAGTGACTTGGCTAATCACAAGGGCATTAAGTAATAGTCTCCCCACCAACTTTCTCATTTTATACTTCGAAACAGATTCAAAGGAGTTAACCGACTTGATCATAGTTATATCACATAGGCATTAAGCTATAGGGCTATTAGTAATCTCAGACAGAGTAGAGATTCAAACCCAGATCCTCTGACAATAAATCCATTGCACCACTAGCCTTGGTTTAAAGACACTAACCTAGGTCTTTTGACTGTAGCTATCTACTTTCCTGCCACTGACTTCCATATAAGTGCGATATAAAAACCATTTGTGTCAAATAAAAATAGTGTTTTATTTTCAGAAACTCAACAAATCTATCTAGAGATAACCCCAGGCTATTATTGAGAGAATAGTAGTATATTTGAGGACATAGTCTGTGCCAAGGAGGCCTAGAAAGCAACTTCCAAGTCATATCAAAAACTTTGAAACTTAACATTGAAACTTCCTGAACCACCGGGACAGCTTTCAGATAAAACTTGCTTTCTTCAGTCATTAAATTTCTGCATACCTCACAATTTGAAACTTATACCCATTTAATTCCATTTTTCAGGATAAACATTCTTTTCAAAGCAATTAAAAATATTTGAAAATTAAACTGTCAGAAAATTCCTTGACTTTTTTACTGCAGTTTTGTTAGAGAAAGCAGAAAAAAAAAGAACATGGAACTACCCCTCCCCCCAAAAAAAAGACAAAAAAAATTATTTTTATGGCTAGACCAATGGAGAAGGAAAGGGGAGTGAACATAAACTAAACCCTTTTCTCCCTATAATTTGGAAAAAAGCATTGCTTTTTTGTCAGATCAGTTCTAGTTTAGAAACCTGGGTTAAAAATGCCACTGGCTTTTTTTTTTTTTTTTTTACGTTTTAAGATTTAAAGTATTTCTTTAAAAGTTTGGATGGGGGGAGGGGAGAAGAGAAGCTAGGTGGTACAGTGGATAGAGCATCATTCCTAAAGTCAGGAGGAACTGAGTTCAAATTTGGTCTTCTACACTTACTACTTTCTAGCTGTGTAACCATGGATAAGCCACTTAACCCCAATTGCCTCAGCCAAAAAAAAAAAAAAAAAGTTTGGATGTGCATGCACTTTGGAAGGGGAATACTTCTTTATACATTAATTTTTCAAAGGAGAAAAAAACTCTTGTCCTGAAAATGGGATATTATCATTTTTCATTTTACTGAAAGGTAGTGATATATATCAATTGAAGTCTGAGGATTGCCTCACATTATAATAATATAGAAAACAAAATATAACTGTGATTACTTTTTCAAAAGCTGGTACATCTATATTTGCTACCAATCAAAGTTGACTTTTTAACAAAGATGTATTATTTATTCTATCAGTATTCTTAGGGCATGATACATGATTATAATTTTAGCAAATTCCCAAAATTGACTGAAAGAGAAGAATTGATTTAATATTAGTAAGTCAAATGTAGGCCTTTATCCTAAATGAAGAAAGCATATTTAACTCAGATACAAAATGGAAATAATCTTCTATTTTTCAAAATGAACATTTTTGATTTCTTTTGCTTTTACATCACATTCGTTTCCAGATAATACACTTTTTTTTCTACTCAGAGAGACATTCTTTGTTACAAAGATTCAGAGAAAGAGGAGTAAAAGACAGTACAGCAAAATCAGCCAGCATATATCTGTGGGTTAGATTGGAATAGGCAGTTTCCTATATATTCAGTTTCCAACCTCTGCAGTGAAAGCATTGAAAATATTTTTTGCTATCTTCTCCAGTTTCAAGCTTGGTCTTTATAGGTCATTGTAACCAGCTTTAGGTTTCTTTCCTCTTACTGTTCTTTCTTCTTATTTACATTGTTGCCATTATGCACATTGTTTTCCTGCTTCTGCTTTTTTCTCTCATGTACTGTTATAGTATATTTAGGATCATTTTTATGTTGGAAAATTAACTCGTTTGCTAATTTATAAAGCGTAATCAATATTTAAGCAGTACTGTTTTATTTTGTTATTTCTTGTCTCCACTCTAGTTTATAGATCTTTGTATATTTAGCAAGCATCCACTTAAATTGAACAGAATCCCGATATTTTAAATGACCACAAAACTGATTAACAATCAACAATATTAGCCTCTGCTTGAAATTCAAAATTAGATGTCCTTCATGATGTTCTATAACAAAGTTTAATTTGTAGTTAGGTAAGGCAAAATTTTTATTTTAAAATGGAAAGCTAAAAACTTTGAGCTACTCTCAGTACTTCAATATATTTGACTTTGAATGAAAGGAAAGTATTTTGAAGAATTTTTATTTACACTGATCAGCCATTGGGGAGAAGCATTTTTGCTGATAACTAGGGTATGCTTTAGAACTTGTTAGATTACTAGCATGATCAAGCAAATTATAGCTTTAGGCTTAAAAGAATAAGTTATGTTCTCAGTCTTTATAGTTACAGGGGCAGAATTCTCATGAAAAAGATAATGCTTATATTAGAACTTTACTCTTGTATTAGAATACTCAAATTAGAAACTCAAATCTAAGAATAGCTTCAACTAGGAAACAATCTTATGAACTCTTCTGTTATTCACCATTTTCAGAGATATGATATATTTGAATATTGGTCATGTTGGGGTTCTGCAATGCATTTAAAAGATGAATATCTTAAGTATTTCATGGCTTATATCTTTAGATTTTTCCAGTGTAAGAGCATTCCAAGAGTTTTGAATGTTGTTGGTCTTTAAACAGAATTAATTATTTTTAAAAGATGTTAGATACTCATTCATATTCACTCTGATTATTTTCTTGTTAATATTTTTAGGTTTTTGATACCATGCAGAATATCCGTGAACTCATCCAACAATTTATTAAATACCTCAAATTTTGTCTTTTACCCTCTCTCTCTCTCATTAGTGATAGTTATATGTAAACAAGAAAAAAAATTAATTTACCTGTTGTACTTCCACATCTGGCAGAAAATAAGGACCATTTAAAATAATTTTTAAAAATTATCTAACATTTTACTTTGTCCCCTAGTATTATATAAAAGTAATTTTTAATATCCATTTTTAAAAATTTTGACTTCCAAATTCCCTCCTCCTCTGTTAATCAGAGAGGCAGTTTGATGTAATTTAAATGTGCAGAAGGATCATGTAAAAAAGTAAATTGATCGGCTTTGTAAAGGTATATATTAATAAATGCTTTTATATAAATGTAGAGACAGCTAGATGGCAAGTGATAAAGGACCAGGCCTGGAGTTTAGAAGACCTTAGTTGAAAATACAGCTATGTGATCCTAGTTGCCTCAATTTCCTCAATGGGGTCATAATAGCACTTACCTTGTAGCACTGTGAAAATCAAATGAAATAGTTGTAAAATGTTTAGTATAGTGCCTGATACATAGTGGGCACTTTATAAATGCTTATTCCCTTTTCTTTCCCTAAAAGTATTTCTTTTTGCAAATGACTTTTAAAATAAATCATGGAATAGAGATACAAAATGGTATAGATAGTAAATAAGCATTGAACAAATTCTTACATGTTAACAAGGGAATAGCATCTCTAGGAAGTAGAAATAACAAAAGTAGCGATTGATTATATAAAACTCTTTCCCAAAATATTAGCTATACAAAAAAGGATTCCATCCTTTAGCATACTGCTTACTATAGTTGAACATTTAACTAATTGTTAATAAGAAAAATTTAGAAGGGAGTGTTGTTAAAGCTATATGGCTTGGCGGGAGCTGACCTTGGAGTCAGGATGACCTAGTTTTAAGTCCTGACTTTGGAACATATTGGTTGTTTGACCATGGGCAAAAAAACCCCACTTTTAACCTCTGAATGTTCTAGCAACTCTTTCAGATGTCATTTCTCAAAATTCATAATTTTAAAAGTTCTCTCTTTATAATTTTAAAAGTTATTGTGGGTTATATCTATTGATATTTAACATTAGAAATTAAAAGGTCTTTGTATCTTAAGGAAAATATTTTTAATCTTACAAATACTGTGAAAGATTCTTTAAGAATTACTGGGTCCCCTGACCACACTTTGAGCACCACTATGGCTCTAAAACTTTCAAGTTACAGATATGCTGCAGCTCTACAGTGGTAGAGGTCATTTCTACACTGGTTTCTTTCCGGTGATGAAGTCTCAAGTTCAGACCCAAAGGGGAGAAATTGTTACAATTGAAAGAGCAGTAGTCCTAAGAAGGACTTAAGAGTGAGGAGTTTCTAGTTTTGGCTTTGCAACTTAGCTCTGGGAAAGTCACTTAAATTAGCAAACACTTATTAATTGTGTAGGTACCCTTTCAAGTGCTAAGTATATAAGGATAGAAAAGAACATAAATCACTGGCCCTCAAGTTTAAGTCCAATAGGAAGAATAACACATAAATAATAAATAAGGTAGAATTCAACAAGGAAATCCAGTGCTGCAAGAAAATTTGAGGAAGGATTCCACATTTCACTTGTGGAAAATTAGAGGAGAGTTCATGAAGGAGCCAAAAACTGAATGTAAGCTTGAAGGAAGAGAGATTTCTGTATGTAGGAGGCAAGGGGGAGGAGATAAATTGGGAAATAGCCAATTCAAGTGAGGAAAGAAGAGCAGTGTGGAGGAAATCTGAATGTGGAGGGCCTGACATGTCAGGCTAAGGCATTTGTCTTTTATCCCATAAACAATAGGAAAGCTTTCTTGCAGGAGAATGATATAGTCTTACCTATTCTCTAGGGAAATCACAGCGTGTGTGTGTGTGTGTGTGTGTGTGTGTGTGTGTGTGTGTGTGTATATATATGTGTGTATATATATATATGTACATATATATATACACACACACATACATATGTATATATATATATATATGTATGTATATATATATATATATATATAAAGGATGGATCAGAGAAGGTGAGGACTGAAAAGGATACTAGTTACATGATGTTGTAATAGGTAAAGTTACAAGGAAGAGGGTAGAAAAGAGCAGGAATGGAGCACGAGATACTTTGCATAAAGATTGATAGGACTTTAAAGGAACAGAAGTGAGGACTAAGGAGAGGAAAAGTTAAAATAACTCCAGAGGTTTTGAGCCTTGGTAATGTACAATATATGTACTTTGATACAATCAGCAGAAAAATAGTCAGATTTTGGTGGATAGATTACATGGATTACACTTTAGATATATAAGGTTAGGTACAAGAGGGACTTTTAACTGGAAATGATCAGCAGGTAATTGGAATAGAGATAGGTAATAGGAATAGAGATAGGTTTGGATAGTTATAGATTTGGAAGTCATCTCTGTATAGGTAATACATTGAAACCATAGCAATGGATAATATATACTGGAAAGAGCTTTGCATTTCAAGAAATCACAAAGGAAACTACGTGGAATTAGAAGAGTTAATGGGCCCAGTTTTTTTGAGGAAAAAAAAGTCATGATATCACCTCTCTGATGTTATAATCATTTTGAGAATGAAGAAGAGGGAAATCCTCATAAGAATGAAGAATAAACAACAATTGGAAAGAGACTACAAAGAGAAGAGGTCTAGGAGAGCCTTGGGAGATTACCTAACTGTTTTGAAATTTAACTTCCTTATTTTTTTCCTTCCTAAAATACCCTCTTTCTGAACTTCCTCATTTTTCTTAAGGACACCACTATTCTTCCAATCACCCAGCTTTAGAACCTCAATGCCATTGTTGACTTCTCACAGTCTCCTTCATTCCATATAACCAATCATTTGGCACATGTTGATTCTACCTCGGTAGCATCTCTCATCTTTGTCCTAATCTCTTTACTCACAGTCACCATATTAAGTTCAGTTTCTCATCAACTCTTGCCTGGTAGTCTCCTACTTTGCTTCTGCTTCATCTCTTCTAAATCCATGGTCTGATTGTGTAATCTTTCACAGAGGATTCAGTCTGTCTTTCCAGTCTCATTCTCTTTCACACACACACACACACACACACTGCAGTCAAGCCAAACAAGCCCTGCTATTCTCACACATGATAACTTCATTTCATTTATTCGTGTCTTTGTTTAAGTTATCTCCTCACCAACTTCTCTTAGAATCTCAAATTCCCTTCAAAACTCAACTCAAACAGCATCTTCTCCATGAGGCCTTTCCTATCTCCTTTCAGCTATTAGTGCCTTCCTCCTCAAACATTACTTTGTATATTCTTCTTTGTGTACATGTTGTCTTCCCACTTGTACTGTGTAAGCTTCTTGATGTCACAGACTGGTTTCTATCTTTGTAGCCTTCATGCTTAGCACATAATAAATGCTAAATAAATTCTTTTGATCTTAAGATTCCTTTATTTCCATTTTACATGTGAATCTAGGATTTAAATTTCAGGAAGCCCTCCCTGTTTTAGATGGTGATCCCTGGGTACAGTGACATCTGATAGAACCAAAATACAAGATGTTAGATTAGCTCTGAGTTGTGTGTTCAACAGGGATTGCTTGCTTACATTAGTATATTAGCAGAGAATACAACAAATATTTTAAACTCAACCAAGTTTTATGCATACCTGTATAAAGTTAGCAAGTTATCTTATTACATAATTTTTAAATTGCATGTTTATAAGTTATTTTAAAATATGACACATTTGTATTTCAGAATAATCAAAAATGTCTTGCTTCTGAGACATATTTGTATGACCCAATGAAAGTTACTTTACTGCTCAGTGCTCTGGACAGCTAGCTCTAAGAGTATAAATTGTAGAGAAAGTGCTGACCTATGTTGTTAGAAGTTTGCTCAGTAGAGAGTCCATATATGATTGAAATCATAGGACAACCTCCTATCCTAGTTAATTTAACAGTGATAGAATAAATGAGAGAAAAACCTGAGAGTTTCTCAGAGTATAAATAATTGCATGAAGATTGTATTAATTGGAACTTTTGTTCTTTTTTTTTCTTCTTAAAGAAATTATAGCGACCCTGAAACTGAAGGGCAGATTTTGAATTCCTTAGTACAGTATTTTGGTGACAGTTTCAGCAGAAAAGTTAAAGCAATGCCATTAGTTGAAGAAATTTCTTTACCTGAAGACTCATCACTGACTTTGCCTGTGGTAATAGTAGGTAAGTTATTTCAATTTTCATGTTTTGAAACCACTGGCATAACCATTGCTACTTTGTAAAATCCCTCATCTCTTTAAAGGTAGCTCAAACACCTATTTACTAAAGGGCATTATATGAAATTTTAAACTGGAAATTTAAGTTTCTTAGTCTAAAATACAGTTCCCTTAATGTATTTAATATTTGTGAAATCACAATTAAGTTGTTGGTAAGAAATTATGATTGACTTTTATAATGTATTAAGGAATCATTATATAAAAGGAAGTATTAGTATTATAGTATAAAAAGAAGTACTTTTCTCAAAAAAAAACTTCTTGCCAGATATAAACTAGTAAATTTGTGGGGTGATTGTGTAACTGTTAGAGTACAGATAGTTAATGAAACCTCAAAGCTATCTGTATCTGCACCCTCAATTAAAGGAAAAGAGCCATGTAAATATTATATATGTCAACCATATTTAATGATATTAAACATAGCAATTAACAAGTATTTATTAAGCACTTACTGTGTGCCGGGTTCTGGGAATACAGATACAGTGAATGAAACCATTCTTTACCTTATGCTTATAGATTTAATCTACTTTTTTCAGTTTTCACTGAGTATATTTTCTGTATGATAGTCTTTCCTTAAATTCATGGATTTAATAACTTGGCTGTCCGTTTGAGATTTAATCCTCTTTTTTGTGGCACAAGCCTAGTGAAACTGGGTATAGAGTTAGACAGGGAGAAGAAGGTTTGGTAAAGTGAATAAACTGTCTTTTGGTCTCAGGGTCAAACAGCTTAAGGATCTTTGCATTCCCTGGGCTGGCAGAGGATATTATAAAGAAGAAGGGAATATCTGCCTGCTCTTTAGAGCTGGATGTGGGTGATTATTAAAGAAGAAGAAAAGAAAGTGAGTTTATAAACCTACTCTGGCAATCTCTGCCAACTGTAGTAGTCATGGAGTTAGCAGTGATAGAACCTAAGTCAAGAAAAAATTTCTTTGATTTCTACTTCTACATAGGCAGGTCCTAACTTTTGATTTCAGAGATGGATGAAATGCAAAGCTATTACTCATTATCTTATTGTTGTCAGAGGATAGAGGGAATGTAGTTTTAGGACTGTAGTTCAATAGAAATTTAGCAGGAAGTAGCATTTTTTACCTCTTAAGAACTCTTCTGTGCCAGCCAAAATGTGGTGACTCAGTTCCCCTAAGCTTATCATTCCATTATAGAAATTGGAGATCTTAAAAAGATACTCTTTGCATGTGAGGGCCATTTGCCAGTTTAAGAGCTATAATCCTAGTACCACTAGGATAATTTGAGTGTGATTTTAGATTCTGGGATTTATGAAATTATATCCAGTAATAATACATTTCAGTTCTGTGCTTTGATTTACTGTTATCATATGTTACATTCCTTGAGCTCGGTTGAAGTTTCAAAGTAAAAACAAACACCCCAAAGTCTAACAATAAGTATTATACCAGAATGGAATAGATTATCTTGGGAAGAATATGTTCCCTCAGAAGTTTAGTTGGAAGAACTTTAACCCAAGATTGGATGACTACTTCTGGTGATGTTATTGAAGTAATTTTTTTATGTACAGGTGAGGCCATATGGTTTCTGAGATCCTTTCCATCTCTGAAATGGTGATTCTGTGGTTCTTCTGAAAATTCAGTGCTAATATAGATAAAACTTAGTTTAATATCAGTTCATCAGTTATTAAGTGCCTATGTTCCAGATAATATATCTGTTAATAAGATTTAAATAGTTTGATGGATCATCTTGCCTTCACCCACTATTTTTATATTTCAGGGTTATAATGTATTATTTCCCCCCAGAATATAACACAGTGCCCAGTATATAGCAGATGTTTCTTTCTCTTTTCCTCTTTACTTTGGTAGGTACATTAGAATATAGTACAGTATATAGTATGGTCAAGGTCTTGCCTTTTATCTTTTTGTTTCATGCCTTCAGATTATACTAATTTATTTAGTATTGTAATATTTTCCATGGTCTGTGAATATGAGAGGCAGTATGGTATAGTAAAAAGAACATCAGATTAGAAACAGAACGATTTCAAATTTTGTCTCTGCTACTTATAATATGTATGACTTTGGGTAAGTCACTAATTCTTTGTGAGCCTAGAAAATGAGATGATAGAATTAAATGACTTTTTAGGTCCCTGACAAGCCCAGAACCCGTTAATCATATGTGTATTTAATATTCCCCTGCATTTTGAATCTCATAGTTTGAAGTATGTTCTCAGCTGTACAAATACAAATTAGTTTATTTTACTGTAAATGATATGATTTTTTAAAAGAAAGATGAATACTCTGTGAGTCTGAACTTCCTGAGTTTTGTGTAGCTTCTTCTTTGAGAGATAGTTTGACAACCTAGGCTTAGAAGTATTTGAAAAATAAGCATTGGGGTTAAAAAACTACTTTTTCACCATTTTGCTCTTTACAAGCAATAACAAGAGTGTCTTCAGTATAATAAAATATGATTAATGTATTAAATTTCCAGCACATAAATATCTCTCCGAGCTGAAAATATCATAAAGGAGGGGCAGAACAAGTTAATGGAACTATTTTGACTTTTCTCTCTTAGATGGGGGAATGGAAAGAAATAAGCATTTTTTAAGTGCCTTCTATTTGCCAGCAGCTGAACCAAGCATTTTATCAAATATCTCATTTGATCCTTCTCATTTTACAGAGAAAGATACTGAGGCAGACACAGATAGGAATTTGAGATTAGATTTGAAGTCGGGTCTTCCTCAAAGCTCTGTGCATTATCCACTGCACCACTCAGCTGACTTTGGTAGTCTCAAGTTGTCATTAATAATGTTGAGGTGTTGGAGTATTTATATATACTGGAAGGCTATTAATATTAAGATTGAAAGTTTAAAGTTTTAGAAAAAATTGGTTTGAAAAGAAATATTTTATTTTTTAAACTTTTGTTTATACTGTCATAATATCTTCAAGGCAATTTGACTGAATAATCTGTACTATTTATATCTACGTGGGTCATCCTATTTCTGAACAAATAATCATGTCTTCATATTCTGACTGTATTTCCAAGTTGCTGCTAGTATTTCATTTTATAAAATTGGTACTCTATGACTTGATTAACAAAATATTTTTAAACAGCTCCTTGAAGAGCTAGGATTTGACCTGTAATAAGACTTCCATAGTTAATGTGCAATGTGACAAACTCTTGCTTTTTTATAGGAAATGGACCCTCAGGCATTTGCCTTTCTTACATGTTGTCAGGATACAGACCATATTTATCTTCAGAAGTTGTACATCCAAATCCAATTTTGCATAGTAAATTAGAAGAGGCAAGACATCTCTCCATTATTGATCAGGTATGTTTTCCTAAGCATAAATAATTTTTCATTAAAATGTGGAAGTGACATGATTCACATTCTAGTTTTGGATAATTTTATTAGTATATTATTTCTAAGTTAAGATACATTGTACAGAATAGTATCACAGTTAATCATTTTTTATATTAACTTTATAAATTGAATGCTAAGTATTTCCTATACATTGTCTTGAATTCTCAAAAGGAAATGAATAGTGACTTTTTCAGTTCAACATTGCTCTTTCTTTTTTTTTTTTTTAACTCATTTAGGATTTAGAGTACTTGTCTGAAGGTCTTGAAGGCCGATCCTCTAATCCAGTTGCAATACTACTTGACACACTTCTTCATCCAGATGCTGACTTTGGATATGATTATCCATCAGTTTTGCATTGGAAATTAGAACAGCATCATTATATTCCTCATTTGGTTCTTGGTAAAGGACCACCTGGTGGGGCTTGGCACGTAAGTAATATTTTACTTTATATATCTTTTAAATTAATCTCTTAAATGAATATCTAGTTTTTTGCATGTGATCTTGCTGTGGATATACCTGCTTGACTTTTAAAATTGAAACACAAAATCTTAAAATTGGAAGAGATCTCAGTGGTCATCTTCTTTCAACCCATATCTGAAGAGGAATCTCTTCTACAGTATCCCTAACAAGAGGTCAGCAAGCCTTTCTGCTTGAAGCCCTCCATTGAAGGACAAGTAGACTCTTTCCTGAGTCAGCCTTATTAATTTTTGTATGTTTCTCATTGTTAAGTAGTTTTTCCTTACAGTGAACCTAATTTTGTGCACCTAATTTTGTCCTCTGAGACCAAAGATGACAAATAATAGTACCCTTTTCACATGAAAACCTTTCAACTACATAAAGACAGCCATAAAGTCTCTCTGAGTCTTCCCTCAGATAAACATCCTTTTTTTCCCTCTGCTGATTCTCAGCATGGTCTCAATTCCTTCATCATCCTCCGTACTCTCTTTATTATACTCTGTAGGTTGTCAGGGTATTTCCTTAAATGAGCCCACATGATTTCAGTAACAGTAATTTTAAAACTCAATTCTGATTACAACAAAGAAGTCTATTTTAAAAAATATACAAGATACCTTGCCCCTCTTTTATCTCTGTTTTTTCAGAAATTTTGCACTTTTTGCACTCATTTTGGCATCTGGAATGTGATAAACTCTAACTCAAACATTGAAGTACTAGAGTCAAGATACAGCCATCCTAAAAGGAGAAGAAAACCTTTAACTTTAGGTATTTATAAGACATTTACATAGTCCTAGATAATCTGACTACCTTTTATGTTAAATGCTATACAGTTTCTATACCTATAAATGGCTACCATTATATCCCCTTATCACCACTGACATAGTAGTACTAGAATAATACTTAATGTTTGGAATCTCAAATGACCTAATTAATCATAATAGTGATAAATTCTAATTTGATTACTAATGCAATCAAATATATTCAGTCTGGCCTATTATGTGAGATTAAATGAATAATATTTCAGAAATTTGTTTCATAGTAAAACTTTAAAATTTCATTTTGGATTTTGTCACAACTCAAATAAATATATATTTATCAAATAAAATCAAAGTTGGTATAATTTCGGTCTGTTTTTACAAGTAAGAAGAATCCAGTTTAAAATCTATACTTGAGTTTATCTTTTTGGATAACATTATGTCAGTTATTGCCTGTGAAGTACAGTAGTTCTCAGAAAAAGATGGCATATATAAATATAGCCAAATGTTATAAGTTTAAAAGATTAATGGTAGAGGGAAGCCAATATAACAATGAAAATTGGGAATTAAAGTATATTAAGTGAACGTTTACTTTCAGTACATGTATGAATGCTTTCTTCCTCCAAGAGCTTTTATTTTTTTAATTGAATTGAATCTGTTTATTGGTAAATCTTTATTTATAGAACTAATAGATAGAAAATAATAGTCATTGGCATTTTATAGTGATTTAAGGTTTGCAAAGCACTATCCCACAGCTTTTCTAGGTCTAAAATAATCTAACAAATTTTTGACTGTTAAGTTTAAAAAATTTTTTTGGAAATGTGAATTATTTTCATTACTTTAACCATTTGAAGAATCTATTCTATATATGCTTTTAGTAATAGCTTTATATATATGTATATATGTACATACATACACACACATATATATATAAGTGTATATATGTCATATGTGTGTGTATATATATATGTATGTATATCTATATGTGTGTGTATATATATATATGTTTCTGAGATGTAGTGCTTTTTACTTAAGGAATACCTAGCTTCAGGTTGTGTTTTTGACACATATTAGCTTTGTAATAATGGACAAGTCACTTAACAAGTGAAGTGAGTAGTCATTTATTAAGCCTTTGCTTACCACTTAAAACCTTATACTGTACCAATTATAGAGATTCAAAGAAAAGCAAACATCTCATATTCTTGAGCTCACAATCTGGCAAGGGGAAGACAATACATGCAAAAAACTGTACAAACAAGATATACAGAATATCTTGAAGATAATTTTAAGAGGAACATGCTTCTTGGAGAAGGTGGCATTTTAGATGGAATCTGAAGGAATTCTTGAGATGAAAATGAAGAGTGAAAGAATTCCAGACTTTGGAGATCTTGTACAGGGAGTACAAATAGCAAAGAGGTCAGTGTTACTGGACCACAAAGAATGTGTAAAAGGAGTCAGTTTTTGAAGTACTTAAAAATTATATATTTCATATGTGATCCCAGAGATAATAGTGAGCTACTGGATTTTATTTAATAGTAAGATTAATTTGACAGCTGAGTGAAAGATGTACTGGAGTGGGGAGAGATTTGAGACAGAGACCAATTGGAAGACTTTTGTAGTAGTCCAGAGGTAAGGGGATGAAAGCTTGTACCAGATTGTAGTGTGAGAGGAAAACAAGGGCCAAATACAAGAAAAGTTTAATGAAGAATTGGCTGGATTTGGCAACTGATTGGATATGAGAGGAGAAAGGAGTATGTGTAGAAAAGGAATGAGATGTTAGGGTTGACATCTGAGTTGCAAAGCTGAGTAACTGGGAAGAGAAGGGTTTGGGGGAACAGATAATGAGTTCAATTTTGGACATATTAGTTTAAGATGCTCATGGTATAAGTAGCTCAGACTGTTCATTAGGCATTTGAAAATATAAGACTGGAGATCAGAAGAAAGGTTAGGACTGGATAAATAGTTCCAAAAATCATATGCATGGGGTTGATAATATCCATGGAAGCTTAATAGATTAGCAAGTAAAATAGAGAAGAGGGTCAGGACAGAGCCTTGGGAGATCCCCATAGTTAATTGGCAAGACCCAGCTGGAGCTTTAAAAAATGAGATCAAGAAATAATGTGGTATATGGATCAAGAGAGAGCAATGTCACAAAAAAGAGAAGAAAATATCAAGAAGAGGGTGATCAGCTGAATTAGAGGCTACAAAGAAGTCAAGAAAGATAAGAATTGAGAAATTAGAATTGTCAATTAAGAGATCATTAGAAATCTCTTAAGGCCATTCAGATTACTCTCTAAAATTGTAAATTATACATGGTTTATCATTCTTTAAATATTTCAAGAATTGTCACTCTGAAGTTTCTCTATGCTGATGAAATCATACATTAAGACCCAGGGGGGAAAAATGTATATGTATGTGTATATGTGTGTTTGTGTATGTGTGTGTATATGTATATATATACACACATATATATATATATTGCTAAAGAATAATATGTATGCTTGGTTTCTGTTTTTTAAGTAGTATTTCATATGCAGCACAATAGGTTTGTTTCTAAAACAATTCTTTTATAAATGGAAAAACTTCTCAAATAATCAGGATGTCTTGGTATTGGTTTTATAAATTCCGACTTTTATGTAATGGGCTTCCTTAAAGGGATGGCATGTCTTATATATAGTATTTAAAAGTAAAATTATATTTATTGAAAACTTTTTTAGAACTTGTACTTTTTATCATACTGGTATTCCTCTGACCCAGAAATTTCTTAAATTTTATTGTGTTTATGTAGTCTTATTTTCTGTTGAGAACCTAAAACTCCGGAAGCAATAATTGATCAGATATTATATTTGTATACAGATTAATGTCCCATTTTCATATTGAGGATAAAGTTTGGATATGCCTTAATTGTCCTGAACATGAATGAATGAATGAATCATAGATCATTGATGGAATTTATTTTGTAGCACAAACTTTCTGACTTTCAAGCAACTACATTATACACCAGGTGATATCAAACATTTCATAAAGCCTGATTCCAAGCTATGAAAGACTCTATTCATTTTGTGAAATGCTTAAAAAAATTTAAGCTCTCTGTCTGGCAAACCCAGTATTCCAGGTTCTTGGTTCTGGCTTCAGTTCTGCTAGGTCTAGAAGATTATACCAAAACAGCATCTACTACTTTGATGTACCCTCCCTCCACTGTTTTTCAGTCATGAGCTCATCAGTTGTGCTCCCACTGTTGAACCATTTTGAGGACCATGGTGGAGTGAGTTGAGAGGCAAAAAGCTGGAGTTCTTTATTTACCAAAGGGATTAATGGCCACAAAAACAGCACAAAAATTGTGGGCATGATATCCTTGTTTTTAGACTGATACTGTGAAAGACTCTGTGTTATCCTTTCCATTCTGCTTCTAGCTGCAGATCACCATTATTTATGGGATCATGATCTATTTCTTTGCTCCTAGAAAAGATGTTGCCTGCAAATTAGCCCAGCCTTTAGAATGAATATTGTATTATAACTGTACGGGAAATTATTTTTATTAAAATTTTCAGATAACTTGATAGTAAGATCAATATAGGTCATAAGGTATTAGACAGCTATTAGACAGGTATCAGAAAGCTTCCTCTATTTAAAAGAAAAAATACATTTTTCTTATTTCTTTTCAAAAAATGAGAATAAGAATTATGTATTTATCTGGAACAACTTATGATTGAGACCAAAACATTATCTGGATTATTCACAATTATATAAGTTAAAAATGTATGATTAGGAACATATGTGGGTCCAATTATATTGTGCTATGTATATAAAATTTTACTAGTCAAACTGGGAATTTTTCATACATATTGGAATACTTTTGAGTCTAAAATTTATAGAGTATCAAGTAGTTCAAGATGTTTAATAAGTCTAAAGAAAGTCGAGGTAGTTCAAATACATGATGTCTCAGACATTTTTTTTCATCTAGCATATGGAAGGTTCCATGTTGACAATCAGCTTTGGAAACTGGATGGAGTTGCCTGGACTGAAGTTTAAGGATTGGGTGGCTACCAAGCGAAGGTAAAGATTTTATTTGAAATTGTTCAATGCTTCACGGCTTCTTAAAAGTAGAAGTGACTTTTAAGATCATATTGTCTAGTCCTATCATTTGATACATGAAGAAACAGACTCAAAGCTGTTGGGTGGCATGCCCAAGGTCACACAACTGTGCCTTTGTCAGAAGATTTTCTGTGGGAGACACTTTTTCTCACCTGTCCAACTTCTGCCTGTCCTTCAGGGATACTGTTCCTTTTGAGGAGCCTTCCATGATCCCCTTGGAACTCTTTTTCTAAGTTCTAAAGCAACATGACACTATATACATATTCTTAGAAAAAGTACTTCTTCAGTCATGCAGATCATAAACTACATTTCATCCCATGCTATTCTTTGTCCATATTTTCCTGTAAATCTTTAGGAGAGGGATATGGTAGAAAGGAGGCAGAGCTTGCTCTAGATTTTTTGCTGTTGCATAGCTAGTATTGTAGTATCTCTGATTCTCATTATATGACTGAACCACTTTTTTTCAGATATAAGAATAATCAGTATTTATACAGTGCTTGAAGGTTTACAAAGTACGTTTCAATATTATCTCATTTTGAGTTTCATAGCAATTCTGAGATAAAGGTGCTTTTCTTTCGGTTTTTTAATCCAGAAGATTGAGGTAGATAGAGTTTAGTGATTTGCCAGGATCACGTAGCTACTAAGTATCTGGGACTGGATTTGAACTCAGGTCTTCCTTACTCTAAGCCTAGGGTTCTATCCACTGTGCCACCAGCTATCTCTTGATAGCTTTTATTATGCTTCTTGAATATGGTTTATCACTACTAATATACTCAAGTATGCTGATGCCCATCATCTCTGCACTGTTCTTTGGATGACCGACTGACGTTTTTGATTCATACTTCATATTTGGTACTCTTTGTTTTGTAGACATTTATTCCTGGAAAAATAATATTGAAAAGATAGAATTTCACTTTAGGGCCAAACTTGAGTTTTTTTGAAAGTATGACACAGTTTTTCATGTGTAATATCTCCTGTTCTTTTCCTCCTAAACTAATGTGAGCTGTTTGTTGTTTATCTACAGTGTCTGACATGATATATAAGCTAATGGATAACTCTGGGCTGTCCATCTATTTGCATATCATAATATAGATAATAGGTACTGTACAGAGTCTTTACTGGGTGGACAAACCAACCTGTTGAGTAAATTTTTTTTTAATTCTCATTTAGGAAGATACATAAATGCTCCAAAATTTAATATGGTCATTATCATTTGCAAATAAGATATCTTTATAGCATTAATTCATATAGGCTGATTTGTATTACATAACATTATGAAAACTTGAATAGCATAATGAAATGATACATGGATTATGTGGGTATCTTTCCTACCAGCTTTCTCTGCATCTGCTTATTGATTCTCCTAAAACCTTACTTTTCCCACGTACCTGGCTACTACAATTTGGCTAGACCCATCCCTTCCCCAATAGCTACCCTCATCTTTTTATTCATTTGGACTACTATATGTGTGTATTTGGCTGTGAGAATATGGGTGTCTCTCTGGGTTAGAAGGAAGTGTGTAAATAGTTTATGACTGAGAAGTGTAGAACAGGAATGTGATCTGAGGAAAGAAGGAAATGTAATTGGCTAAATGAGAATGCTGGCAGAATACTCAGGACAAATGATAGTGAGCCCTTAACTGAGTTAAATACCTAGGCAGAAAAGATGAGAGGAGATGCTGAAAAGCTGAAATTTCAACTTAAAATAGTGAAAGGTTAGAATCCATACTTGGGAGGGGGCAGAAAAAACAAAATATGATCAAAGAAGAAATATAGGAAAAACATTAGGGACAGTGTTTAGAATAGTGAATGCTTGGGCATATATAAATTCCTAATTCCTAGAAACCACTGAAATTCAAGGTTACAAATGCAAAAACAATAGCATTAGTAGTCCATGAAGAAGAAGGTTGATCAACCAATATTTAAGTCTACAAAAATGCTTTTTCTAGTGCTGTCATCACATTAGCACATTGAGATGAAGTAAAATAATTTATACTTTTGTCCAGTTTGAAAAAAAATTGTGTCCTTAATAGTTACAAGCACTGTACTAGATGCAGATATGAATAATATTTAGTCCCTGTCTTCATGAGGTTTATTTCACCTTGAATCTAAGTATTTTGTTTTAATGATTTATGAAAATATAAGGTAATTTATGACATAAGCTTGGAAAACACTGTCCTTTTGAAAATTTGTTATGCAAGTAGCTTTAAGTCAGTGAAATTATACAGTATGTTTATAAAAGAGCTTAAAGTTGAATTTTAGAAGTTTTCATCCTCATATTTATGGATCTGGGATAATTTAAGAAAAATTATTTCATAGATAATTATTTCCTAGATTTTTAAATTTAATTTTTTGAATTTTAAATCCCAATACTAGGTTTTTAAACTTAGATGACATTTTAGACTTAAATAAATCCCTATTTAAAAAGTACATTAGGCTAATGTCATAAAAGTATATTAATGTAATATCATAAACTCATTTTAAGATATTTTCATTGCTATTTGATCCAGTGGGTTATAACATGGCTAAGAAATGAAAGAAGTTATGTGGTATGTGTTGAATTCTACCTTAGGTATTTAACAGGTAAGATACATTTTTGAGCTTTAGTTTTTTTAATCTGTAAAATGGGAGGGAGGGAGAGAGAGAGAGAGAGAGAGAGAGAGAGAGAGAGAGAGAGAGAGTCTTTAGAGAGTTTTATTTTACAGGGTAGTTGTGAGGATCTGATCTGGTTGAACATTTTGAAAAATAATTCACACAAACCTTTAAAAGGCCACAAAAATGTCAGGTTATTATTATAAATTAGAGATATTTATGTTTCCAAAGTAGAAAATTAAATATTTCTTTTACTATGAATGTTTGTGGTAAATAAAATATAATGTTTTTTGTTTCAAAGAGGTTTAGATGGTGTAAAGCTCTGTCTTTCTGAAAAGAAAGTGGGAAAGCCATTAGGAAGCTCTTAGCCACAGAACAGATCAGTAACTGAGGTCCCATAGTCCTGACTTGGTAAAGCTTTTAGCATAACAGGCCAGCTGTGAGGCCTCCAGCCCCAGCAATAAGGCAAACTGCCTGCCAGTATTAGAACCCAGTGCACAACAGGTGCGACTAGGCTGGGCCAATTCTGGTGTAGTGAGCAAATGGACAGCAACTTAAGTTCCATCATGGAAAGCCAGTGATCAGGCTCCTGAACTCACAGCACAAGAAGCTTGGAACAGTGCCTCTGTACCGTAGGGGCAGAGCTCAACTTGTAAAAATGAGCAAAAAACCAACAACAAAAAAGAGCTCCAACCATAGAAAGCTACTCTGGCAACAGGGAAGCTCAAAACAAACTCAAAAGAGTACAACACTGTCAAATGTCTACATTTCTCAAAGAGGAGTGTGAATTAGTCTCAAGCCAAAAATCCTCTTGGAAGAGTTCAAAAAAATTTTGAAAATCAAGTAAGAGGTAGAAGAAAAACTGGGAAAGGAAATGAGAGTTATACATAATTATGGGGAAAAAAAGTCAACAGCTTGGAAAAGGAAACACACACATTGGCTGAAGAAAACAACTCTTTAAAAAATAGAACTGGCCAAATTGGGTGGGGGGAAGAATTCATTGAAAAAAACAACTCCTTTAAAATTTGAAAGGGCCAAATGGAAAAGGAAACTTAAGAAAATAATTCCTTAAAAATTAGAATTATGTAAGTGGAAGCTAATTAGTTTGAAACAAAAATTAGTCAAACAAAATCAAAAGAATGAAAAAAAATAGGAAAAAATGTAATATATCTCATTCCAAAAACAACTGACCTGGAAAAGAGATCCAGATAACTGAAGAATTATTGGATTATCTGAAAATGATGATCCAAAAAAGAGCCTTCATAGCCTCTTTCAAGAAATTATGACGGAATGCTGTCCTGATATCCTGGAATCTTAAGATAAAATAGTCATTGAAAGAATTTACCAATAACTTCCTGAGATTCCCAAAATGAAAATTCCAAGGAATGTTGTAGGCAAATTCCAGAATTATCATATCAAAGAGAAAATACTGCAAGCAGCCAAAAAGAAACAATTCAGATATCAAGGAGCCACAGTCAGGATTACATAGGATTTAGCAGCTTCTACATTAAAGGATTGAAGGGATTGGAATATGATCTTTTAGAAGACAAAGCTGCTTAGGTTTACAAACAAAAATCAACTACCCAAGAAATTTAACATAATCAGGGAAGAAATGAACATTCAATGAAATAAGAGATTCTCAAACTTTCCCAATGAAAAGTCCAGATCTGAACAGAAAAATTGATCTTCAGATGTAAGACTCAAGAGAAGCAAAAAGGTAAATAGAAGAAAAAGCAAAAACATGGTATGCAATAAGATTAAGTTATTTACATCCCTACAAGGGAAGAAGATCCCTGTAACTCTTGAGAATTGTTTGTCTATTAGGGCAATTAAAAGAAATATAGATAGAGAGTTTGGATATAAGTTGATTTTGATGTGATGGTATAAAAACAATTAAGGGTTTGAAAAAAAGAAGAAAAGAGAAGAAAGTAGAATAGTATAAAATACATCACATGAAGAAATGCAAAAGGTCTATTAAAGTAAAGGGAAAGAAAGCAGGAAAGGAACATTGTTTGAACTTTACTCTCATTAAATTTGGCTCAAAGAAGGAATAACATATACACTCAGTTGATTATTGAAATTTATCTTGCCCTATGGAGTGATAGAAAGGGAATGGAGAAAAAAGATGGAAGTCCCATCTATTAGAACAAAAGACCAAAGTAAAAGGAGAAAGGAGAAAAAATGATGGGGATTGATAAGCGGGAGACCAGATTGAGAGACTCCAGATTGGATTCAGAAGTAAAACATTGGTGAAGAGAGATAGGGTAAAAGGAAAAAGGAAAGTGTAAATAATGAGGGATGGAAATGCACAGTAATCATAACCGTAACTGTGAATGAGACAAACTTCCATAAAACAAAACCAGATAGCAGAGTGGATTAAAAACCAGAATCCTACAATGTGTTGTTTACAAGAAGCGCATTTGAAGCAGAGAGAGACACAGAGAAAGGTACATTACAACAAAATACATTATGCTTCAGCTGAAGTAAAAAAAAAAAAAAAAAAAAACAGCAAAAAAACAAGTAGCAATTCTGATCTCAAAGTAAAAACAAAAATTGATCTAAGAGAGATAAGGAAGGAAATTACATCTTACTAAAAGGTACCAGTGACATTGAAGTAATATCAATACCAAACATGTGCATCAAGTGGTATAGCATTCACATTCTTAGCGAAGTTAAGTGAGTTAATAGAGGAATTAGACAGCACTAAACCAATCGGGGACCTCAACCTTCCCCTCTCAGAATTAGATAAATAACCAGAAAATAAATAAGAAAGAATTTTAAGAGGTAAATAGAATTTTAGAAAAGTTAGGTATGATAGACTTTTGGAGAAAATTGAATGGGGATAGAAAGGAATATACCTTCTTACAGATACATGGCTCTTATGCAAAGTATTGATCATATATTAGGATATAAAACCTGATAATTAAATGCAGAAAGGTATACATGTATGAAAAATAACATTTCTAGTTCTCCCAAATCAGAAGAATGGCATTGTTTTATATATATTTGCAAATCACTCTTTAGTATCTGGTTTAATAGATCTCATTCATATCTTCTGCATTCAATCTGCTGTATGTTGTTTTGGTTGAAAGAAAATTAGGCTTCAGATATGTGGGGAGAGAAAGGGAGGAGTATTTTAAGAACATTATCTTAATATTTTTATGAACATAGTTTTGACTTTATAGAGACCCCGTGAAAGGTTCTTGTGAACTTGCAGAGAGAGGTCTTCGGAAAACACTTGAGAACCATTTTTATACTATCTAATGTAAGCCGTCTCTCAGTAAGCAATGCTCTCTACAACAAATTCAACAAAAAGCTATACAGTCTTCATGTAAAGGCCTCAAGTGAGGAAAAAATCTCATTGACCTCCCTTATTCTGCTTTTAGAAAGCTCTTATAGTTTTTCCTTACATCAAAACTAAATTTCTTTCTTTAAATCCTTTTCTCTCCCTTTGGATCATAGTAGAACAAATCTCATTCTCTTTTCATATGAATACCTTTTGAAATAACAATTAAGTTCTTCCTAAATTTTATGGGCCAAATATGGACTCCTTCAGTTGAATTTTCAGTAACTTGATCTTGAGGCTCTTTGTCATTTCCTTTCATCTTACTCAGGATGCTTTCCAGTTTATCAGTGTCCTTATAAATGTGCCCCAAATTCCATTCTCCAAGTGTGGTTTGACAAGTGGAATTCTCACTTACGTAAGCGAAAGGCCTCTTTTCTCTTCTCACAGGCATAGGGCCTGGATAGTGGGGCCTGTCATATCAGAATGTTGATTCCTATGAAACTTTTAGTCCATAAAAACCTGAAACCTTTTCCAGACTGATTTCCAAAGGACACAACATACTAAAGTGGAAAGAATATTGGCTGTGGAGTCATAGGAATTGGGTTCAAATCTTACTACAGATCCTTACTGCCTGTGTCCTCATCTATAACATAAAGGGAGTTTAACTTGTTTGCTTCTCAGAGATCCCTTCCAGATCTAGATCATCTTAAACCTTTTCATTTCTCATTCTTTCCATTTGATGACTCTGATTAAGACCTGTCCTATCCTATTAACACAGCATTCTTTAGATCCTGCTTCTCCTTAGCAAATGAGTGCTCTTGTTGGGCAGAAAAACTCTTTTGGTCTTCAAAAATCATAATAAGGAAGGTTGAAAAAGGAAATTCATGTATATTCTATAGTCTGACTGATAGTATGACCACAGTAGGGTTTTGAGATTCATTTACAATATCCAGTCTGGAGCTTTTATTTCTTGATTACTCCAGGATACTTTTCTTTCTTCTTCAGTGAATTCAAAGCCCATTTCACAATCTCTCTGATTTAATGCTTACCCTCATACTAGAGGATTTTTACCTTATTCTTGCCTCAAACCCTTTTTCTTCCTATGGCTTCAATATATTCAGCTCATATGACCTATTTCTACACTCTTAACTTTAGCTAAACACAGAGATGATCATAGCCTTGATGTTGCCATCACCGTTATTAAGTGTTTCACTTCTATGTTCATGAATTCCCAAATTCCTTTACCTGATCATAATCTTTCTTTCCATCTATTCTACCCCTTATAACTCTTAACTCTATTCATCATGACTTCCAAATTCTTCCCCAAGTTCAGTTTCCCATCATTACCTTGTACATACTAGCTTTATGTTCTTTCTTCACTACATCTCTCCTCACTTTCTCAAAGCAAACTCGTGTCTGTACTTAGTGTCTTAATTTCTTTTTATTCTCTTCTTCCTGAATTTGACTTTCAGCCTCATATTTGAAATTGTCCCCTCCAAAGTTACTAGTGATCCCCAGTCGCCAAATTTTATGACTTCTTCCAAATGCTCATAATTTTTGACCCCTCTGTAGCATTTGATACTGTTTACCATACCCTCCTCCCTGGGTATCCTCTCTTGTTTAAGTTTTCAAGATCCTCTTCTCACCTGGGCTCTTCTTATTAACCACATATTCTCAGTCCCCTTTGCATATTCATCATCTGCTAATTATGACTGTATACTAACATTTGGGCATGTGACTTCTCTTTTGTCTCCATACTCTTTCAGCACTTTCATCAGGTCTTTTCCACTCTCAAAGCCACCATTCTAGACAAGCTTCTTAAACTATGTGTTATGAGCCATATGGGGTCATGTAACTGAATGTGGGGGAAATCACAAAATTATTATTAATCAGAAAATGTTTGATTTGTATACCTATTTTATATACTTACAATCCCCAGGGTTATATTAAAATCTCTCAGATGAAAAGGTGTTGTGAGTGGAAGAAGTTTTAAGAAGCCCTGCTCTACACCATGCCTTCTTCATCTCTTACCTGGTTTACTTCAGCAGCCTGCTGTTTGGTTTCCCTGGCTTTATTATATGTTCTATACAGTTACTAGAACAGTTTTTTCTAAAGTGAAGATCTGTTCATGAGACACACATACACACACACACACCCCTTCATCCAGCTCAGTAAGTGATTTCTTATTGACACTAGGATCAAATATAAATTTTTCCATTTGACATTTAAATCTCTTCATAGCTGGTCCCTTCCCACCTTCCTGTTTTCTTCCACATTTCTCTCTTCCTTGAATCTTATGATCTAATCAAGACAGTCAAACTTCCTTTGTACTGGAATGTGTCTCTTCCCCTTCTCTCTGCTTCTTAGAATCCTTGGTCTCCTGTTGAAGTACCCCTTGAAGCCTTCCTTTAGTTTTCTCTAATTCTTAGTGCACTTCTGTTAAAAACTATCTTGTATTCATTTGTATAGACTAAGTATTCATGTATGTTTATGCTTTACCTCCATAGGATATAATTTCCTTGAGGACCAGGACTGTTTTACTTTTGGCTTTGTATCCCCAGGCCTTTATATTGGTACCTAATGCTCAATAAATGTTTATTGGGCTAGATAAATGATAAAAATGTTCAGTTATACAGAGCCAAGGGCAGATCCCTGGAATATTTCACTAAAACCCTTCTTGTAAATCAGCATTGAGACTGCTTTGAGAGATTTGACTTATTTTGGGATCCATCATTCAAATTTTTTTTATATTTCATATTTTTATTTTCCCCACTTTACACGTAAAATAATTTTTTACATTTGTTTTTAAAACTTTGAGTTCCAGATTCTCTCCCTTCCTCTCTACCCATACCACATTGTGAGGTTATGCAAAATATTTTCATAAAACTAAAGAAAACATAGAGATACGTTAACATGGAGAAGACATAGATTCCTCCCTCCCTCCCCCCCAAAAAAAATCTTCAAGAAAAAAAAAGTAAAAAAATAGTATACTTTAGTTTATATTCATATATAATCAGTTCTTTCTCTGGGTATGGATAACATTTTTCATCATAAGTCTTTCAGAGTAGTCATGGATTTTTGTATTGCTGAAAATAGCAAAGTTAGTCATCCCATGACATTTTTTTTCACTTTGCTTGAATTCATGAAGGACTTCCCAGATTTTTCTGAGAATATCCTGCTCCCCACTTCTCATAGAACAATAATATTCCATTATAATCATATACCAAAATTGATGGGCATCTCTTCGATTTCCCCCAAGAAGAGACTCTTATCAATATTTCTGTCTATATAGGGCCTTTTCCTTTTTTTTTTAATCTCTTTTGGAATTCATACCTTGTAGTGATTTTGTTAGGTCAAAGGATATGCATGATTTTATAGCCTTTTGGGTATAGTTCATATCTTTTGATCATTTATCAATTGGCGAATGGCTTTTTTCTTATAAATTTGACTCAGTTCTCATTACATTTGAGAAATGAGGCCTTTATCAAAGAAACTTGCTCAAAATTTATTTCCCAGTTAGAGTCGCTCTTTTCCCATTTATTCTTCTTTCTCTTTCTCTGTCTCTCTGTCTCTCCCTCCTTTCTCTCCTTTCACACTGTCCTTCCTCAAAAGCATTTTGCTACTGGCCACCTCCTCCCTCAATATGCCTTGTCTTCCATCATCTTTCCCTTTTCCCATCTTTCTTTCTTGCAAGGTAAGATGGATTTCTAAACACATATTAAGTATAAATCTTATTTCCTCTTTGAACCAGTTCTTATGGGACTAAGGTTGCCTCACTCTCTCTCCCATCCATTGTAAAAACTTTATCTTGCCTCTTTTAAGGCAGATAGTTTACACCATTCCACTTTTCCTTTTCCTATCCTTCCCATTACATTCCTCTCTTACACCTTAATTGTATTTTTTTAGATACTATCCATTCATATTTATATTTAACTCCCACCTGTGCCCTCCATCTATGTATACTCCTGTCATAATGAGAATGTTATTATGTGTTACAAGTATCATCCTCCCATGTAGGAATGTAAATAGATAAACCTTAATTAAGTCCTTTATAATCCCTTTCCTGATTATCTTCTTATGCTTCTCCTGAGTCCTGTATTTGATAATCAGGTTTTCTATTCAGCTCTGCTCTACCTTTTACCCTGAAAGATTATGCTCAGTTTTGCTGGGTAGTTTAATTTTCAAACAATTTCTCAAATAAGTACATGCAGGATAATTTTGAGAAGGAGTACATTATCTGCTGGAGGTGGGATGAAGAAAGGCCTTCTATAGGGTTGAGCTTTGAAAGAAGCTAGAGATTGTAAGTGGGAGAAACAGGAGGGAGTGTATTCTGGAAACTGAGGACAACTTCTCATAAACACTTAAAGGTGGGAGATGGAATGTTGTAAGGAAAACAGAAAGGTCAGTTTGGCTGGAGGCAGACTACATGAAGGAGAGTAATGTGCAAAAATGGGAACAACTTTTAAGTGCTTTGCAGATATTCTTTTGATCCTCAAAACATTCTGGTACAATAGGTACTGTTGTCATTCCCATTTTATGATTAAAGAAACTAAGGCAGACAAAAGGTAAGTGACTAGCTTAGAGCCATACAGCTAGTAAATTTGTGAGATAGGATTTGAATGTGGATCTTCATGTCTCTGACCAGGTGATCAGCTTGTGAAAGGGCTTTAAATGGCATACAAAGAAGTTTGTATTCGACATAAGTTAACAGGATGATTTTATATTCTCATATGGGAATGATGTGAATATTCTCTTCTAATTTTTTAGGGGTGGTTTTTTGTTTTGTTTTGTTTTGTTTTTTGCTGAGGCAATTGGGGTTAAGTGAGTTGCCCAGGGTCATACAGCTAGGAAGTGTTAAGTGTCTGAGACCAGATTTGAACTCAGGTTTTCCTGACTGGTGCTCTATCCACTGTGCCATCTAGCTGTGTATCTAATGCATCAGGGAACTAAGAGAAAGGGCTTCTGAAATAAATCAGTGTAAAATTGTGTGATTTCATTATTTTTGAGGAGTCAGCAGTCATTAAAAAATGGTTTGGGGTTTTTGTTTTTGGATTGCCTTTTTTTTTTAACAAAAATACTAGTGATTATAGTTGTATGAAGGACTTTTCTTGAAGTATTTAACATACTATAATACTAGAATAATTTATGAACAGGATTAGCTAAATTCAAGAATAGTTGAAAATTATACCATATGGAAGCAGCATGTTTAAGCCCTATTAAACATAAAGAAATTGTAAGTAATAAAAAGATTCATTCTCTCCTTCCCCCACCCCCCTCTTTCTTACAGAAATATAAAAAGTGATCGAGTTACCCCAGAGGAGATAGCTTGCTACTACAAGCACTATGTGAAAGTTATGGGTCTTCAGAAGAATTTCCGAGAAAATACCTATATAACCTCTATATCAAAACTTTACAGAGGTCAGGATGATGATGACCAGGAAAGTGATGATATTTCAACACAACAGTTACAAATGGAGAAGTCAACATTTATCAAAAGAAACTGGGAGATAAGAGGCTATCAAAGAATAGGTGATGGCTCACATGTTCCTTTTTGTCTCTTTGCTGAGAATGTAGCTCTAGCAACTGGAACTCTGGATTCTCCTACTTATTTGCAAGTTGAAGGGGAAGATTTTCCCTTTGTGTTTCATTCAATGCCAGAATTTGGAGCTGCCATTAGCAAAGGAAAATTACATGGCAAAGTGGACCCAGTTTTAATTGTAGGTTCTGGACTTACTGCAGCTGATGCTGTGTTATGTGCTTATAACAATAATATTCCTATAATCCATGTGTTTCGGAAACGGGTTACTGATCCAAGTTTAATTTTCAAACAACTTCCCAAAAAGCTTTATCCTGAATACCATAAAGTCTACCATATGATGTGTACTCAGTCATATTCTATTGACAATAATCTTTCATCAGCTTATACCAGTTTTCCTGAGCACCATGTGCTTTCATTTAAAACGGACATGAAATGTGTTCTTCAGAGTGTCTCTGGATTGAAGAAAATCTTCAAATTATCTGCAGCAGTGGTATTAATAGGTTCCCATCCTAATCTGTCCTTTTTGAAGGAACAAGGGTATGACTTGGGCCATAATTCAAACCAGCCAATTACATGTAAAGGTAATCCTGTGGAAATTGATCCATACACATATGAGTGTACTAAGGAAGCTAACCTTTTTGCTTTGGGGCCTTTGGTTGGAGACAATTTTGTAAGGTTTTTAAAAGGTGGGGCACTGGGTGTTGTTCGCTGTCTAGTTACTAGGCAGAAGAGGAAACAACATTTAATTGTTGAAAGAGGAGGTGGGGATGGTGTAGCATAAAGCCTTTGTGTTAACAAGTAATGATTTATAACTAATTCACATGGACAGCTTGCCTTCAGCATTTTTATAGTGATTTGCAGTCCCATTTTGTTGGGGTTATATTGCTTAACAAGGAGGTATACAACTGTACTCATTTTGAAATGTAAGAACTTTCTTTATTTAAAACTACCTTATACCACCAGGTAATTTTCAGATGAATAGAAAACACTGTCAGTTTGTCTGGCCAGCTTGAGGCCTTCATTTTAACTGAAGTACTGTAATGCCATTTCAACAAGACTTGGTTTCAGTTATTTTTCTTCTTTTGCTTATGTGTAATTTTCAAAATGTTATTGCCTTGAAACTATAAAATCAGGTGATTAATGCAGGAAGTTGACTTTATATAATTTCAAGGTGAATGTTGTGAGGAAAACACTTCCTAAAAAAGGTTTTATTTATTTTGTCACATCATCAGTTTTGTAAATCTTATTTGTCACTTAGATTAAGATCTTAGATTCTAATAATAATCTGACAGTTGATTAATGTTGGGATATATCTGAAAATTTGGCCATTTCAAGACAAATGAAAATATTTTGTAGAGGTTTGTTCTCTATCAGACTTCTATAAAGCTTTCCAGTAATACTTTGATGGAAGTACAACCAATAAATTGCTTATAAAAGTGCTCTTATTACTGTGTGAATAGTTAATAATTTTATTATATACTTTTTTTTAGCACTTTTAAGGTTTGCAAAGTGCTATAAATACATTATTTCATTTGAGCTGTACAATACTGTGAAATTGGTAATAGTACATAAAGTTTTACAGGTGAGTATGCAAACTTTGAAGTTGTAATTTGGTAACATAGTATCAATAGTACAGCCCCTCAACTTAGGTTTCCCTTACTTTTAGTCCAGTGTACTCCCCACTACACAGTGGTGTCTTACAGCAACTGAGTTATGCTGAGAGAGATAACTTGGGACAAAAATGCTTTCTATAAACCTGTGTAATAAAGCAGTTCTTAATAATAATAACCTTTTCATTTTTGGCTTTTGTTCTGCTAGATATATTTAAGAAATTATAATTGCTAGATGGAAAAATGTAAGGGCTTTCCCATTTCCAAGGTAACTGTTAATATTGAATATCCAGTTCCTATTTTTCCCCACTTAAGAGATCTTACAAATATGTTAAATTCTTAATCATTTAAATTTTTTATCTGGCCTCATATTTTCAGTGATGGGTAATAATTAGAAATGCCATGGAAAACAATTACAATTTTAGAGTTGGGAAAGGATTTCAAAGACTAGTTTTTTTTTCCCCAGAAAAAATCTCCTTTCCCTTTCCCCAAGTGGTAATCCAATCATACTACTTGACAAACTTCAGGCTGTATTCTGTCTTCCATCAGCAGCCTTATCAACTTTTGGACAGCTTTACCTGTTAAATTTTTTCTTGTTAATTCTAAATAAACATGCTAAATACTTGCTACATAGCAGGCACCATGCTAAGTAGTGGGAATACAAAAGGATAAGTCAGCTCCTGCCCCAGTGTAATGTTAACAAATCATATATAATCTGTTTTCTCTTTTCTTCCTAACTCTACTAGATGGGGACAAAGAAAAAAGCATAACTACTTCCACATTCTTTTTTTTTTTCAGGATTTAAAACTTCATCTAGCTGGCATATTAACACCTTATCTATAATCCAGAGTCTTCAGGGCCTGAACCACTGAGAGGTTAAATAACTTGCCCAGGGTACTGGTCTTGAACCCTATTCATATGATAGCATTTCATATATTCAATGACTATTATAATGGCCCTCTTAAATTTCCTTCAAGCCAAATGTTTTAGGTTCTTTTAGTTGCTTCTTCTATGACATGGTGAATTCTCTCATCATCGTGGCTTGATCTACATTCACTTCCATTTGCTAATTCCCTTCCCAATATATAACACTTGAAATAGAATGGGTTGATATTCCAGATGTGCTATGGTTTAGCACCATTCTCCTTTGTATGATTACAGCTGCCATATCCGAGTGTGATTCATAGAGCTTGATAGCAAGTCCACAAGCCCCTTATCCTATCCTTAAGCCATTTTCATAAGAACTTTTCTAGCCACACATTTGATTCAGTGACCCAAAGATGGATGCCTTATTTACTCTTAATAAATTCAGTTTAGAGATTTCATTCAACTTCCAGTCTCTCAGGATCCTTTTGGATTATAAATTTGTTGTCTAATCCTTTCACCGATTCCTATACTGTCATCTAGTCTATATCTCTTAAATCAGAGTCATCAGGATCTCCTGCTGAAAGAGGTATACTAATTATATAGCATTCCTCACATTACCTGTGTAGTACTTCTTTAAGAAATGAATTTAGTTCAACATTACCTGCTTTTAATGAATCCCTATAGTAGGAACATTTTGGCTTAGTGGATGAAAGCTGGCAGCTGGCTTTGTACCATTGAGCAGATTCCTTATACTTTTAAGAATGTGCTGGGAAACTTAAGACTAAGCAGAAAGGGCTGATTTTCATTAGTAGAAGTTCCTCAATTGCTCCCTAAAAAAAAAAAAAAATAACAGATCTTTTTTCCCTTTAAAGTGAATCCTACTTGTTTTTAGCAATGGTTGATTTCTTTCCTAAATGTTCAGAAACCAATTTTTTTTCCAGTTATAGCCAACTCTTTATGATCCTCGTTGGGGTTTTCTTGGCAAACATAATGGAGGGGTTTGCCATTTTCTTCTGCAGCTCATTTTATAGATAAGGAAACTGAGGCAAATGGCTTAAATGACTTGCTCTCAGTGTCATATAATTAATAAGTATCTGAAGTTGGATTTGAATTTGGGAAGATAAGTCTTATTGATTCCAGATCCACCACTACTGTACCATCTGGCTGCTCTCTTTTGTTCACTAGAATTCATTCAGAATTGAAGTCAAACACATTGGCAAGTTGGAAATGGTGTCATACTTAAACAGATCTCTGCAGTTGCATGTTTACATAGGAAAACGTTCCCTGATAATCTGGCAAATAGGCTTACAGCCCTTTTATGTCTATTTTAGTCTCTTTTAACTACCAGAAATTTATGATAACCTTTCTAGTTATATCCCTCTACCATATTGATCATCTGCATCATTGCCATATTAATAACACTAATCTGACCATTACTATTGCTCAGGGAGCTTCAATATCTCCCTATTCCTTCTTAAGATAAAACACAAATTTCTCTGGTATTTAAAACCCTTCACAATCTAGCTCCGAGTTAATCTTTGTCTTATTCCAAGCTTTCACCACACTACTGTTTATATTATTTCTTGACATCTCATTTCCACTTTTATAAGACAATCTTACTTGGAAGATTTGCTGTGGCTAAGTAAATCTTTTGTTAATCATTGAATGAACTTGAGTGTCTCATTTTGTTAAAATATTAGACAAACTACAAGGGGATTGGCCTGCATCAAACTCAGTCTATTATGCAATGGCATTACTCCCACCATTGGGCTCAATTTTTCTTTATCTGCTGATGAACACAAATGCAGTAAGTCACGTAACCATTCTTTTAATTCCTTACAAATTTGTTATCTTAACATCACCTGCAGAAAGAATCCTTTACTATTCTTTCCACCAAGAAATTTTTCCAAACCTTACTTTCTCTCCTTAAACTTTGTCTAACTAATTCTTTCAGTAGAGGACTTTGCCTCCTACTTTAATGGGAGAGAATAAGAGGGGGAGGGAATAAGGGACAAGACAAATATTTAAGTGCCTACTATGTTCTGTTGTAGTTTATCCTTCTAGTAGAGGATCATGATAGCTGGGAGGTGATATGACATACAAGTGAGTTGGATTTAAGTGAAGGTAGGCTGTGCAAAATCACCAGCCTCCTTTGTCTTCCAGAGTCAAGTCCAGTGGCAAGGAAGATACAGATACGGAGGACTAGAGATGGCTTATGGATACTGTGGGAGACTTTGGTCCTATTTTTAAGCTAAGGTCTTAGTTTGAAGCAATGCCCATTAAGTGATTAAGGCTAGGTAAAATATGAGGCAAAAATGGCCTCTTTTACCAAGTCCCTTTCCCCCCCTTCTCCCTGGAAAAAGTTCCAATCTGGGAGGGGGAAAATCCTTAGAGTTTGTCCAAAACAATTGCTATTTGCATTCACTCAGAGTTCAGTACAAACTATGACAAAATGGGGATTTGCCTGGGACCTACAGTTGGTCAACCAATGACAGTGATTTGGATTTAAGGCATGATCCTTAAGAAAGGGATTTAGCTGGTACATCCCAAGGGATCTTAGGAGGTTTCAGTGATCTAAATCAATGAATAAATTTATATTCCTTTGGGCAGAGCTTTTGCTTAGTACTGGATACTATGTTTCTGGCTGTAGCCTAAAATAGTTTTAGCCTTTTGTCTGCTGAATCATGCCACTGATTCATATTGCATTTGTGATATACTAAATCCCCAAGGTTTTGTTTTGAAGTATTGCCATGCCTCTGTAATTTTATCCTTGAAGCTAAGACCTTATAGTTTCCCTATTCAATTTGATCTTACTAGTTTTAATCTAATATTCTACTCTTGTCAAGAACTTTTGGGGGCTAGACTATGACACTTAACCTAATAGCAATTCCTTTAGCTTTCAGTCACCTGAAAATTGGACATGAAAACCTGTGCCTTTACCTACCATCACCAATAAAAAAAAGCACTCACCAGCATAGGGTCAAGAATAGAATGTTAGGGCCCTCCAAGTAAACAGGAAACTAAAAACTATTTTTGGTTTTGGATTCAATTAGTACTTAACTCATCTGATTACTGTGTTAGGGACATTACCTTAAAATGTATTTGATGTAAAATAAATATTACATGAAATTGAACTTTTAATCAGCAGAAATATGAAAAAATGGAGTAATAGAAACTGTGGTAAGGATAATAATTTTGGAACCATCTTAACAGAGCTAACTGATATGTTTAACTTATACCAGGAGTCTAGTTCTCCCAATAGAACATTGGGGACTTTGGGGAGGTTTCTTGATACATATAGTAATTGATTTACATAACACTTTAAAGTTTCCAGAACATTTCCTGTGCATTATTTTAAAGGATCTTTACAATAAATCCGTGAGGTAGGTCCCACTTTACAGATGGAGATCCTAAAATGCAGAGAATTTTAGTTATTTGTGCATGTTATACAGCTGACAAGCAGGATTTGCCTAGTACTCTATCCAGTAGACCATACTTTCACTCCATTCTCCAGGTATCTGCAAACTCGTAATATTAGTTCTTCCTTATCACTCTACAAATATGCTCCTGTCTCCAACACCAAAATAAAACCTTGCAATTCCTTCAGGTAATCATTTTGCTAACGCAGGAAAAAACAGAAACAAAAAAACCCAAAACACTTTCCATTCACTCAAGCCCTTGCAAGTTGGCTTTTCCTCCTGCCAATCTACCTAAACCATGCTCTTCACAAATAGTTAAATTTCTTTAGTAAATCTAATGGTCATTCTTTCATGGTCCATTATTTGACACAACATCCTGGAACACATCCTCATTCTTAATATCTTAGGTTCCCATGCTTCTGTAAACATTCTACTTGGATGATTTTTCAATCTACTCTTTCTGGCGCTTCCATTTTCAACTTTTAATTGTGGGTGTTGTCCTATGTACCTTAATATTCTCCATATGCATATGTATGTGTGCATTTCTCTATTTCATTTGTCCTTTCGACTTTTATAACTATACAAATCCCTCCTAAATTTACAATCTTCACTTCCATCTTCCATGAACTCTAATCTTATATCCCTAATGACAGTCTACTTTATGCCTAAAATGAACTCATCTTTTCTGTTTCCTTTCAATGAGATCAACATCTTAGTATAAAAACTTTGGTGTCATCTTTTGCTTCCTCAACCCATACATCCAATCAGCTGTGAATTCCTACCATTTCTACCTCAATACTTCTCTCTCACATCAGGTCTCTTCTATGTATCTACTACACTGCAATAACCACATTCAAATCCTATGCAGATAAGTGGAACAGTAGATAAAATGGCAGGCTTTGAGTCAGGAAAACTCATCTTGAGTCCAAAGCTGGCTTCAGATACTAGCAATGTAATCCTAGGGAAGTCACTTAACCCTGTTTGCCTCAGTTTCCTCATCTGTAAAAAGAGCTGCAGATGAAATGGCAAACCACTCCAGTATCTTTGCCAAGAAAAACCTAAATGGGATAAAAATTACAACCACCAAACTGTTTTTTCCTTGTCTATATACTGTTGAAATCATTCTCCACACAGCTGCTTATGTAATTGTTTCATCACCACTATGATATCACTTTTGTATTTAGAACCCTTTAATGGATTCCAAAACTCATAACTGTGCTCTCCCCTAATTTTAATCTTGTCTAACAGTACTCCCCATTTACATTTTCTTTTTTTTTAATTTTATCTTATTTGCATAACATATGTGTGGGTAATTCTTCAACAATAACCCTTACATAGCTTTCCATTACAAATTTTTCCCCCCAACTTCCCCACCCCTTCCCTAGATGGCAGGATATCCACTACATGTTAATTATGTTAAAATATTGGCAAATCGAATATATGTATACATATTTCCAAACTTATCATTGTTGTGCAAGAAAAATCTTATCTACACAAACGATATATCAGATAAAGGAAACACAATGTAAGCAAACATCAATCAAGGAGTATGAGAATGTTATGTTGTGGTCCACATTTCGCATCCCTCTCTCTGGGTGTATATGGCTTTCTTCAGTGAACAATTGGAGGTGGTTTTAAACATATCATTGTTGAAGAGAGCCATGTCCATCAGAATTAATCCTCATATAGTACTGTTGTTGCCGTGTATAATGATCTCCTGGTTCTGCT
>JAJPUD010011427.1:43988-54686 GCA_023553655.1 Myrmecobius fasciatus | reverse complement strand
CCCCCAAACAATACTCCACCCTTTAGATCCCCTCCCCCTGTTTTTACTCCTTTCCCCTGATTCTTCTATTTTCCCTTCTATTAGTTTGTCCCTTACTTTTCCTCCTTTCCCTCCTGCTTCCCTCTAGCAACAGACAAGTTTCTATGTGAAATCGAATGTCTGATATACACTTTTAGAGCCCAACCTGATGAGAGTAAGATTTACACAGTGCTCGTCTCCCTCCCCTCTTTCTCTCAATTATATTAGGTTTTCTTTGCCTCTTCAAGTGATTTTACCTTGTTTTTACCTCCTTTTTTTTTTAGATCTTATTTTACCACTTTTTCCCTCTTTTCCCCAGTATGACAACCTTTTCCCCTCTAGTTCTCTTTTTCATATTATCAAAGTAATATTTAGTTAATTATACCCCCAAACTTTGAGTATCCCCCTAGTAACAATAAAGTTCTCAAGAGTCCTTTCCTTTTTACCTTTTTATGCATCTCTTGAGTTCTGTGTTTGGGTGTCGAATTTTTTGTTCAGATCCGGTCTTTTCATTAGAAATAGGTGAAATTCACCTATATCATTGAATGACCATCTTCTTCCCTGGAGGATAATGCTCATTCTAGCTGGATAGGTTATTCTTGGCTGTAATCCAAGTTCCTTTGCCCTTCGGAATATCTGGTTCCATGCCCTTCGATCCTTCAGTGTGGAAGCTGACAAATCCTGTGTGATTCTAATTATTGAACCTCGGTATTTGAATTGTTTCTTTCTAGCTGCCAGCAGAATCTGTTCCTTGGTGCTATAGTCCTGAAATTTAGCCACGATATTCCTTGGGGTCTTAATTTTGGGGTCTCTTTCAGGAGGTGATCGGTGAATTCTTTCGATGTTGATTTTGCCCTTTGATTCTACAATCTCAGGGCAGTTTTCTTTCAGGATTTCCTGGAAGATAGTATTTAGATTCTTTTTTTCATCATGGCTTTCAGGAAGTCCAATAATCCTTAGATTGTCTCTCCTAGATCTATTTTCCAAGTCAGTTGTTTTTCCTAGGAGATATTTCATATTTTCTTCTAATTTTTCATTTTTTTGTTTTTGTTTGACTGATTCTTCAAGTCTTAGTGAGTCATTCACTTGCATTTGTTCAATTCTTATTTTTAAAGTGTTGTTTTCTTCAGTTACCTTTTTAAGCTCCTTTTGTAACTGGCCAATTTGTTCCTTGCACTCTTTTTCCACTTCACTAATTTTATTTTTTAATAAATTGGTGTCTTTTTCATATCTCTTTCGCAGGGCATCGTATCCTTCTTGCACTGATTTCAGTTTATTTTCCCATTTATCCTCCAGCTCTCTTTTGAGGTTCTTTATGCAGTCTTCCAGAAAGGCCTTTTGAAAAGGGGACCAGTGATGGTCCTGGCTGATGTTCTCTGGATTTTTGTCTAAAGGAACCTCTGGCTCTGCGGTCGTTTCTTTGCCTTGATAAAAGCTGTCTATGGTGAGAGCTCTCTTTTGCTTCTTCATCATATTTTTTTTTTTTTTAGACAGTGTGGATATCTCTTTAAGGTAGGGGAAAAAAAAAGCTGCGGCTGCAAAAAGCTTTGCCCTGGGGCACTTCGGCGAGTTGACTTAAGGTGCTGGGCCGGTGGGGGCTAGGATTAAGTCCGAATTACTCCTTAAACAAGGCAAGTCTGCCAGAACACCTGTCCCCAATCAGGGCAGAGTGTCCCGAGTGCCTCAGATAAGCTCCAGGTGTTTGGAATTTGGAGTTTGGAGTTTGGAATTTCTTCCAGGATGAGCCGAGCTGAGTCCCACCCTCACTTCCGGCCTGCACAGTTGTCGTCTATTTATCTCTCTGTCCGAGTCCGACTAACCTGATATGAAGTTATCCAGAGAGCTGTGCCCAAATATTTCTGAGTTCGTTGACTTGAAGATCAGTTCGGAGGCTTATTTTATTGTTGATTTGAGAGAAGATCGGAGGAGAGGCAGAAAGTCACCTTTTCACTCCGCCATCTTGGCTCCGCCCCCTCTTGGTGTCAATATGTTAGAATTTTTGAAGTGCTGTATAAATTTCATCTCTTGTTACCGACTCTGTATTGTCCACATAGATATATGATCAGGCACCTTAAGGGAATATAATGATAAATCTCATTTATTTTAAGGTACCCTGTCACTCTAAATCCTATGATACATTTTCATTCATTCTTAAAAGTATAATTTCCCAGCTGAGTTAATTCTCCTTTCTTTCAACTTTTCTCCTCCTACTCTCTTCTTTTATCCACTCCCTCAGAAAAAGGACTTTTAAAACATATGCAAATCAAATACCCACCTAGTAATTCTTCTATTCACAAAGTGCATGTTTTCCCAGGAAATGGGTGATTATCAGAAATTCAATTCATAGGATCATTGACTTAGAATTGGAAGGGAACACAGATGCTGGCTTGTCCAAACCCTTCAATTTAAAAATGAAGAAATTGTTAAAGGATATGCCAAATTTCACATAAGTTGTAAGTATCAGAAGCAGAATTTGAACCCAGTACCTTTGAATATTTTGGTCCTATAGTAACAATATTAGGAACATAATAAAATAATAACAAATATAAAATATAAATATAAAAACATAATAAATAAAGGACATTCTGTGCTTTCAAGACATCAATTCCTTCCCTCTCTCTTTGCTGTATCCCATTAGATCATGAAGGGGAATTGGATGAAAATTGTTGCTCTTATCCTCAGTTCCTACATGGGGCATTTCTATCTGGCTCAGAATAGTTCCTTATCAAATATATAATTTATCAAAAGCCATCCTATTTTTGCATGAAACCATATGGCAATTAGCCCCAAGTTCTGGTCAGTCCACTAGAGTCTTAGATATGCTGATAATGATAATTTACAATTTCATAGCGATATTATGTTTAAAAGGTATTTTCCCTTATAACATCCCTATAAATGAAGCAGTATGAACATTGTAATTATATTCATCTTTTACAGAAGATGAAATCAAGAAAAAGAGATGCTAAATTAATTAATTAGGAGCATACCCTAGAAAGTTTTAATGTAGGAGCTCAAGGTTGTATATCCTAATTCCAGATCATATGTTCTTCCTTGTTCATCATACTGATTGTTGCCATGTTGCTGTATTCTCTTTCCTTTTCCTCCTCACTTTTAGAGTGAGTGATACAATAGAAAGAGTATAGGATTTGATAGCAGAACACCTGACTTAAGGCTCATATGTACTATTAATGATTTCTATGATTTTGGGCAAATCACTTAATCCCTTTAGGTACAGTGGGTAGAATGTCAGAATTAGAATCGGGATGACTCCTCATGAGTTCAAATCCAGCTTCAGACGTTTACTAGCTATGTGATTCTGGACAAGTCATTCAGCCTGTTTGCCTCAGTTTTCTTATCTGTGAAATGTGCTGGAGGAAAAAAAAATGACAAACCACTGCAACCTTTTTGTTAAGAAAACCCTAAATGGTGGTCACAAAGTCAAGCATGATTGAAACAACTGAACAGTTTATTCTTTTGTTAAATGAGTAAGACTAGACATTTTCAGAAGTCCATTAGAGTGTTAAATCCAAAATTGGAATTGTCTTATTGAACTTTTCCCAACCCTTCTTTTTACTTTTATCAATCTAACCCTATGCTCACCTAATGTTATCTCAAGTAGGAGTCTTCTTCCTAAGTAGATTTTTTAAGCTTGTTGGTATTCTGAATACTGCCTTAAATGTAATTGGGATACATTTAACAAAATGAATAAAAATACAATACAACATAGATAATACTAATCTCTATTTTAAGTCAATATATGATCTGCAGTAATCTGTTTCTATGTATGTTTGACACTACTATAAAGAATTTCCTTCAGATTGATAGTGGCAGTTAGAGTGTTACTGAACTGGTCCCATTCAGGTTTCAACACACTTGAAAAATATATATATATATATATAAGTATGAAAAGACCTCTCAAGAAGTGGGGAGGACAGGGAATATGCTATGTGAGGAAAAAGATTCAGCCAGTTTATTAATAGAAATAGAATGGTCTTTTTGAAGGGTGTTTTTGTTAACTGCAGAGGGAAGAAAAATTGAAAGATTGTCTCTTTTTTTAATGCTATAAAAAGATTAAATGAAGAAGAAATTTTCTTCTCACCAGAAACTTTATTGCTCAGAACAGCATTTTAACACGATTATGATGTACATGGGTAACGCTACAGCAGCAGAGTAATTATATTCAGATAATGCACATGCCACACGTGCTGTTACAGCAAAGATTCCATACTGTGATCTAGGATGGATAGATTATACATTTCAGAACCTAATTCAAAATATGTATTTTTTTGTGATCGACAAGGACATTGCAGCATGTCAAATTCATAATTTCCATGCTTTTAAATTGTTATATGAATAAAATATCGATGTGGTATATGTTATATAGAATTTAAAAGGCTATGGTATAAAAAGCCTTGAAATAAAAATTTAATAAAAAGTTGCAAAGAAGTGGTTAACAAACACATTGATTTAACAGTCTATGATTTCCCTTCTTCTTCCTTTCTTTTATTTCCCTACTAACTTTTGCCTAACAAGAACTTATTCCTATAAGGGCATATGCCTAGAAGGGGAAATGAAATTCTGTGGAATTCCAGAGCTTGTGGATCAGTTACCTTAGTTAAATCTGTAATGGTAACAATAGAAATTGATATTTATAGGTAACTCTAAAGATTCAATTTGGTTTATGTATACAATTTCATTTGAATTTCACAATTTCTCTTTGAGATAGGTACAACAAGATAGTATTGCCGTTAGGAATATAGACAACTAGGGGATAAACCAGATAGAGTCAGATGAGCTGAGTTAAAATCTTACCTTAGATATTTAATAGCTCTGTGATGCTTGGCAAGTCCTATAACTTCTGTCTATTTTATAAATATCCAGGTGACATAGTAGACAGAGTTCCAGATCTAGAGCCAAAAAGAACTGAATTTAAATCCAGCCTCAGACATTCAGTAGCTACCATTTAACTTCTGTTTGTCTTTGTCTCAGTATCCTCAATTGTAAAATGAGGATAATAATAACACCTTCCTTGGAGGGTCATTTTGACACTCAAAAGAGATAATATTTGTACTTATGGCATAGAAGGTGCTTGTTCCTTTCCTTTTCCTCTCATTATGCCAATGAGACACATGAAGGTTATTAAATTTAAGTGGCTTTCTCAGCATCACAGAGCTAATAAGTTTTTTAGAAGAAAGATCTGAATCTAATTCTTCTTGATCCAAGCATCCAGTGCCACAATTCTTCAGTCTTGATGAAGCTCACAGAATATTTGCAAAGAAGGGGAAATATAAACTTCCACACCCACACTAAAACAACAATTACAAAGATACAGCTCTTTTTTTCCTTTTTTTTTTTTTTTGATAGGTAAAAATCAAAACACCAATGTGTAGCCCTGTCCTCTAAACGCTTTGGCTAAGAGATGCACTGTGATCTCACATCCAAATGTGAAAAAAAAATAATCTCCTCATAAAGTGAGCTGAGGTTTTCTATCAGGAGACAAATATCACTTGACTATCACAAAGTCTAAAAGGATATTTATATTGAGATTTACTGAGTTAGCATGCAAATTCATACAAAGAACATTTGCTCAGCCAACATTTTAGCCAGATTTTTGCAGGAAAAAAAAGTCATTATTTAAATGAGATTTTCCTCTAGCATCTGATCTAAGGACCTCCACATACATGCATGACCAAGCATTCAGATAGCTTAAAGTCCCCAAAGTATCCCAAAAAAGGAAAGACCTCCTACTTCCCTTTGCTACCAAGGCCAAGTTTTAATGGGCCCGTTGTCTTTAGATGGTCTTCATGAGCAAATAGATGTTTCCTCTGGGAAGGACAATTTATGTCATGTTTGAATTATTCACACTGAAGGTATTTATTTCCATCATAAAAAGGACAAAAAAGGAATATTATAACAGGAAGGAGATGCTCAAATCTAAAACTTCTGCTCAATGTCAGTTGCTATGAGACATGCATTTACAAAGTGAGCTTCCTTTTTGTTGTGGGGTCTCTAGTTATAGATGTACTATTTTTAAACAGTTGTCTATGGGTTGAAATTGACAGATGAAATTAATATACTTCACAAATTACCATTTCCAAGGGTCAATTAACAAATGAACTAACCTTGTGGAAGTCATTCTGAAAGACTAGTTATGGGTCTATAATGTTCCCTGTGAAATTAAGCAAAATTGAGAAAATTAGAAAGCAGACCACTAAATGACAGGCTAAAAGACTGACTAATTACATTTGGTTAGATAAATTAGTTTCTTTGATTGTTGAGTAAGAAATAAGAAATGAATGGTGGGAATATTCCCAATAAGATGATGACATGGGGTGGGTGAAATAATAATGATAATAGCTAACACTTACATGTAACTTTAATGTGTAAACATGTTTTCAAAGCATTTTGCAAATATTATCTACTTTGATCCTCAAAATGTGCTATCTTGATCCCCATCAAGGAAATCATCAGAAAGTTTAATGGACAACCAGGGTCACATGGTTATTAAGAGTCACATACGTGATAGCTAATATGTTTATCAGCAAAGATTCAATCTTCTTGTTTACAAATCCAATGACCTAGTAAATCACAATGAAATCCTGTGATACCAGGGATAAACACTCATGTGAAGGGTGCCTTCATTGCATTTTATTGCATTAATCCTGATGCATTTCACCATCACTCTTCCCATCATTTGGGTAATTCTTTTCTTTTGATCTCTACTTCTTCCTTTTTCCTTCTTTTCCTTGTTTTACCTTTATTTTATTTTCTATTTTCCCAGAAAGCACTCTGGTATTATGACTTAATGTGTTCCTATGTGGACCCAACTTTGATTCTTCTCCATCTTTCTGGTTATTCTTTAAAATTTACTAATTTTCCATAATTTTTATAATTTGATTTTTTTTTATTATCCTAACTGTATGAAAGGATTTGTTAAGCTTTTTCCACTCATATCCCCTTTTCAACCAAGGAAATTTTGCATAACCCTGTATATATTGATATATAAAATAGGTATACAAATCAAACATTTACTGATAATAAATCATAATTTTACAACCCCTATCTTCAGTTATGAGATCTTATATCAGGTCTTAAACTACAGTTTAAGAATCTGGGCTGTATGATATGCACCATGATATAGTGGATAGAAAGCTGTCCCCACCAGGGCAGATACAAAACAAACTTTAAAGTGAATCTTTTTCATTTTGAACTTGAATCTGAGGACATTCCATGTAAAATTAGTTACTGGACTTTGAATTGAAAAAGTGGTTCATTTCCATTGTCAATCCAATAATTGCAGACTAAATTAGCAAAAGTAATTTGTTGCCCAAAACAACCCCATTGAGAAATCGTGTTTATGGTGTATTAAAATAACAATATTTTGCTGAGTTTTTGGCAATGTCTTTGGTTAGTTTTGATTCTTATTATTATAGAATTTCATTGGAAAACTATTTCCTTCAATAAAAACAAAGCTCTTTTTGGTAAAAAAAGAAAAAAAAAAGAAAGTTGGTCTCATACCCAGTAAAGCATAAGTCAAGTCCTGTCTCTGACACATACTGTACTCCAGAAAATCCTCTATAAGTTGCAGAGAATATGCATCCATATACTCACATATATATGTACATACTGGTGAGTTATTATCTAGCCATGGTCCAGATTTCCAAATCCCTTTTTCCAACATCATCTTAACTACTTGTTTACTTTCCAAAGTTAATTTTGTTATTTGTCTCCCTTTTATATGACAGAAGTGATGGAAACATTTTCCAAAGCACCAAATTTTGTTTTGTTTTATTTTTCTTATCCAAGATTCATATTCCTTTGCAATACTTTCTAGCTTTCTTGTGGTGGAATCATTAATCTCCACACAAATGAATCTAAGCAGTTCCAAGTTTATCTAATATCAGGATGCTCTCTGTCAAGTCCCAGATACATGCTTTAGGAAGATAAGTGACCTCTTTATTGTTTATGTCTGCTTGACAAATGACCACTTTTGTGCTTCTTAGGACAAAGGTAACAGTAACCACTTTTCCTTTGACCATTGCTGCATGGCCTCTTACCAATGACATCTGTAGATCCATATTACCATTACTTGAATCCTCATTACAAGAAGGTGCTTCCTTCTGAAGAGGGCAAATCCCCTCCCATAGGAGGAAACTAATACCTGCTATTTAGCTCTACGTATCTGCTGGGTCATCTGTTCTTGTTCTATACCACAGCTGAACATCCTCCAATTTCTTGATGTGTATTAAGATTGTCTACTATTCTTCACATAGTTTTATTTGGTTTTATTTTTTCTTGCTTTCTCCTTGAAATATTCTTCTATTTTGTTTTTTGATTAATGTATAACATGGCTAATGCAGAAATGTTTTGTATGCACTTCATCTGTAAAATGGGTGATGCATTTTGTCTTTTCAATGAATTGAGGAGGGATGGTGAGAAGAAATAACTTAGAACAGAAAATAAAAATTAAATACCCATATATATCTCTAATAAGCTAAAGAATAGAGATATTTCTCACATCTTTTTTTCATCTTTTTTCCTCTAATTTAGATATATGCTTTTAGTTTGTGCATATGAAGATTGTATTATTAGATAATGTTAGGAACACAAATGTAGTACTTGCCTAGAAGGTCATTGAACAATTCCCCTTGCTTTCTTTGCTTGGAGACAGATTCTCCCTCCTTTGTTATTTTTGTAGCTTTCTTGGCTAATTCTTTTTGTTAACAGCTATGGCAGACTGTCAATAAATTATACTTATTTATTGCACATAGATCTGATAGTAGAGAGTCCTAAGGGAGACCTGATTTATTTAGAACATATTTCATACCTTTTCTCATGATAAGACAGCATGATTCATTCAGTTTGCTATACTGGACAATTAGCTAATTCCAATAGGTCCTAATTCAGATGGCAGGACACATAAGTAAATCTATAAGCATTTAAAATGATCTAACTATCTTGTATCACCTTAGTAATATTTTTATATCTTCTAGTATTCCCTTGTCTTATTGATGATCTGTAGAGTCACTGGACTAAAAAAATTTCCTGTTCTTTCCTGTCTCAATTTTTTATCTATTTCATCTTCATAAATCAATAGTTAATAAATATGCATTTAATCTCCTACTATGCGCTGGATACTATCCTGAGCCCTGGAGATATAAGTGCAGGTAAACAAAGTAAAAAGGCAGTTTTTTACCTCAGATAACTTACATTCTAATAGATAAAGAAAGCACGTACAAATAAACAAAAATTTGGGTAGAGAGAGAGTGTACCTGGGACATCAATATACTGGAGAAATCCAAAGAAATCCCAAAGCAGTGTATATGTCTGGAAATGGGGAATGAATCCCATTCCAGAAAACGGCTTCTACCCCATCCTTCTCCCTAGAAATTCAAAATCCTATCCTTAATATTCCAGGTTACGTGAAAAACAGAATTTTATTTGGAGTAGGATTCTGCCATTTTCATAAGAGAGGACTTGATACATTTTTGTAGCCAAGTTTAATTGTAAGCTAACAGTTTTTGATATTTTGCAACACCCAAAGCATAAAATCTATACATCAATTGCTATAGTTTAATAAATAGATGGAAAATGCTTAAGGAGGAGAGGGAAAAGAGGAGTCATTTTTAATGAACATAAGGAAAAATTTGTGGATATAGCACCTTAATTAGAGCAGAAAGTAAGGGTTTTTGAATTGGTAAGAGTTGGATGAGTCTAAACTTCAGTGTAGGCATGGGAGGGAAATGAATGATCATAAATATTGAGACAGGAAAGGAGGAGAAATTTATATGGTCTTCCCACTGTGGGTATCATATATCATAAGAGGAACAGTAGGAAAAGATCAGAAAAGCAGTCAGGAGGTAAAGAATGGCAGACTTTGAATAACAATGAATGCATTATTTGATCAGTAATAGTAAATTATTAGAGGAAGACTTTTGAGTACAATAGTATATTTCCTTTTAGACATGCTAAGTTTGCTTTATAGGTACAATGACCAAGTAGAGATATCCATAAGGCATTAGGAAATATAGAATTGAAGCTCAGTGGAGAACTCTAGATAGCAAATAGAGATTTAAGAACAGTCTCCATAGAGATGATAACTGAAGCTATGAGAATAGGTCAGATTTCTGGGGATAGAAACTATTAAAAATCTTGGCTCTATAGACTTTATTTTCCTCATTAGTAAAAGGACTAGATGAAAAAATTATGGAATGAAGAAATCAGTGTAGATCTTGAATTACACTTTCTGGTGTGAATTATATATTTTATTTTAGACAAGTCATTCAACCTCCCTTTGCTTCAGTTTTGTTACTTGTAAAATGCAGAAGTTAGACTGGATGACTTCCAATAACTCTATAATATCTACGATCTCTTTTTACCATATATTTCTCTATCTTTGTCTAGGACAATAGGGTATTGATTTTTTTTGGTGGGGGGGGAAGAATTGCTTGAATTATATATTATTTTGAATAAACTGATATTGGCTTAATAGGCTTTTACAGTATTTTATGCATGACTTACTGTCAATATTATACTGGTAGGTAGGTTACTTAAAACCATGGTGCAATTTGATGTTTTCAGTTTATCTTTATCTTTTTTTAATGAATGAATATATTTTCCACTACACAAATCCTTTTTTTTTTTTTTTTTTTTTTTTTTTTTTTTTTTTTTTTTTTTTTT
>JAJPUD010011427.1:0-38988 GCA_023553655.1 Myrmecobius fasciatus | reverse complement strand
CCAGCGGCCGATTTCCCCTGAGGCTAACCTTCTCCGGAGTTCTTTCACGGTAGATCTTTTATAGAAGTGCGTTGTAGTCCAAATGCTTGGCGAGGACCTCACTCGGAAACCAGTTTTAAAGTTTACTTTGTCTGGGTTAGGGGAATGTTGAAGGGAGTTCAGAGAGAAAGCTGTTCGCAGTTCGCCATCTTGGCTCCGCCCCCACAAATCCTTTTTATAATCAAGACATTTGTGTTCCGCAGATCAACTTAAACTCTTAGGCTGTGTAATTTACCTGCTGTCAAATCTCATTTGAAGTGGTCTTGTCTTGTATTGCCCTAATCAAAAATATGGTTGGGTTTAATGATATATACATGTTGTGTCGAGTATTGTTTATTTTTAATAAACTTTCATTCTCTGTGCCACACTTTGCAAAATAGAAGATCTGCAATCTTTTATAACTATTATCATTTTTAAACCAATTACTCCTATAGCTCATACACAGACAAATATAATATTCCAACTGGGAGCAGCAGATACCTAGCACTGGGGAAAGAAGGCTGGTTTCATAATTAGCCCATCATTGAAAAGCTGAAGTCCCCTGAGCAAGCCGTTTCCCTTCTTTGGTATTCCATTTTCTTACCTATAAAATGTAAAAGATTTCTAATGTCTAACTTATATTGATTGGTTATTGTGCTTTATTCTCAAAAAGGACCAAAATGACATCACTTACATTTACAGTGTGTTCAACTGTGGCTAATCAGACTAATATGAGCTAGGGATGCTCTGCCACAAGTCAAACACAAATAGTCCATATGAACATTTTGGATCACTTCTCTAATTTTGTGCATTTCATGTTTCCCTTGGGCTAATTCAATTCTGCTTTGCTCATAGAACATAGTACCTTCTCTAATGAGGGTACACAGAGCTAAGTGGTCCTGTGCCAGGGTCTTCCATGTCATACAATAGATTTTAAAGTTCTTAAGTGTTATCTTGAAATTGTCATTGTATTGGGCTTTTTTTTTTTTTTTTACCACACTGTGAGCACTTGTCCTGCGTGAGTTCTCCACAAATTATTTTTTTACAAGCATATATTTGCATTTGAACCATGTGGCCAGCCCAGTAGAATTATGCTCTCTGCAGCAAAGTTGGAATGCTTGGCAATTTCATTCAGAAAAAGATCTGTGTCTAGTATCTTATTCTGCTCATGTATGCATGTACATGCATATACACATATATGTACATAGGCATATATGTACATCTACACAAATACATATATGCAACAACTGATCATAGTTGAAAGAATATCAAGTTATCAACAAAATCTTAAGTTTATAAGAAGGAAACTAATTTTTCCTTCCCAAACAGAACAAGGGAAAATGACTGGACCTATGATTCCAGTGATATATAAAGTTCCTACATGATAGAATTCCATTAACCAATGAATCAATTTAATTTTCTACAAGCTTTTGAGGTTTTGTTGGCAAAGGTACTAAAGTGATTTGCCATCTCCTTCTCCAGTTCATTTTATAGATGAGAAATTAAAGCAAACAGAGTTAAATGACTTGCCCACTGTCATACAATAAGTAAATATCTGAGGCTAGATTTGAATTAATGAAGATGAGTCTTCCTGACTAGCACTTTATCCACTGTACCACCTAGCTGCTCTAGCTTAGGAGAGATTGCATGTTAAAGGCAAGATTTGAACCCAAGCTTTCTTTGCTATTTGTGGGATGGATTTTCAGCACTACACTGGACTGTCTCACACTGTTGCAAATGCAATTTCAAAACAATTTCTTATGATTAAGGGTCTTGGATAATTGATGTGTGCAGTATTTCTTGCTCATAGCTGAGTTATTGCTTGAATATACTCATAATGTAAAAGCAGTGATTTTTAATTAGGCTCCAAATAGCATTCTAAGTTTACCAACAGCATCCTTTCTTGGATTTTGACAATCATATTCATTGAAAGAAGTAAAGACAAATACAAATATAAGACTTGTATATTTGAGTGATACAAAGACAGCAGGCCACAAAAGACAAAGGAAAAGACTCAGAAGATAGCCATAGGGTTCTGCCTCCCAGAATCAATTTTGCATGTTAAAGGAGAACTTTGTTGTGCATGGCTGAGAAACCTTACACACTAGAACTATTTTGTAATTACTGGATGAATATGTTAATCTTTTTTATAGCTTAATTGGTAGAAATAAGGCTTTACGTAATCATCATGAACTAGGAGTATAATTTTTTTCTGGTGAGGATCAAGATTTAGACCTCTCAGCTAAGTCTAAGATGTTAGAGTCTGAAGAAAAAGACTCTATCTCTTATTGTGTTATTGAATGGTAGAAATCTTTTAGGACACATTCACAGAAATAGAACTGGAAAAACTCTGCAAATATCAACCTATGCATATTTCTGTCATCTCAGAAGAAGCATACCATTCTCTTATAGTAAAGCAAGAGAGCTTAAACTAGGAAAGGAGCAAATTATTTAGTAAAGAGTAGACTTTCTCCAGTCATACCTAGTGTGACTTAACAATAGTGATGTTCAACCCAGAATACTCTGCCTATATCACACTATGCAATAACCATTAAAGTTGTTTATTGTCTATACTTAAGGAAGAAAAAAGACAGAATTCCATAGTTGTGAATTCTAGCTACATGGGTTTATTGAAATGTATGACACCAGAAAGGTAGTTAAATGTTTTTGCTCAATATCCCTTGACACTATGTATGTTGGCAGGAGATTGAAGCCAAGATTGTATGACTGGTATGTTACCATAATTATTCTTAAGTAGTTTTGATTAAAAACTAATGAAGTCAGATGTTTGAATTGTTAAATGGAAAGTATATGCCAAGGCACTCAGAACCTACAATAGCAGGAATATAACCAACCACCAGGATCTAGAGAGAGTTAGTTGTTGCTACAACTGACAAGTCATTGTGGAGTCTGCCTGGATGAATATACAAAGGATACAAGGATAGAAGAGAGAGGATATGTATCCTCTGCTTCCCTATTAAGACTTTTTTTGTCAGTCAAAAATGACAGGGATAGTGTTTCTTTTCCTAATTTCTCTCATTGTTTTATTTATCTTTCTTTTCTTCTTCTTTCTTCTTCTCTTCTTTTCCCTTTTACTCTCCTTCCCCTTCTTTTCCACTTAGCTTCCTTTCAACATTTTTCTTTCTTTTTTCTTCTCTCACTATTCTTTTTCTTTTCCCTCTTCTTTTTCTTTCCCTTCTGTTTTCATACTTTCTTTTCCTCTCTTCTTTTTTCCTTTTCTACCTCCTTCTCTTCTTTCTTTTCTTCTCTACCTTCCTCCTTCTTTGACCTTTATATATATGCACCACACATGATATGATCCATCCTTTTAGACACATTTGGAATTATGTTTATAAAATTACTAAAATGTTCATTTCATCTATCCTAGAAGCATATAACCCAAGGAAATCAATAATGTGAAAAAAGAAAATTATATATATATATATATGCATATATATATATAAAACAAATCACTGATGACAGCACTCTGTGGTTCAAAAAACAAAAACAAAAACTAGAAACAAATAAATGCCCATCAATTAGAGAATATTTATACTAGTTTGGGACATGATTTCAATGTAATATTACTGTCCCATGAAAAATTATGTATATTATGAATACAGAAAATCATGCCAAACTTTGATGAACAGATGAAAGTGAATTAAATAGATACAAAAAATAAATACAATGACTACAATTATGTAAATTAAAAACCCTTCAAATTATAAAACTTAATACTATGAAATTATAACAGCCAAGCACGAGAAGTTACTCCTTGCATTTTTTAAAATATTTGGAGACTATAGGACTGGAATATTGTATATAATGTTAGACTTTTTCAAAAAAGTGATAGGCAATATGAAAGCAAAATAGAACAATGTGTTTTTAAAGTAATATTGGTGTGGCACAGATACTGCACTTATACTGTCACTCCAGGTTATTACATCCAGCTCAAACTCTATCCCCCCCACACACACATAGATAGGAGGAAAAGTCTATTCATATGTGATTATACTATTTCTAGTCTTCCTCAGAATATTAAAAGTATCTCTAATATGGGAGAGGTTATATCCCAACTCTACTTATCACTGTAGGTTTTGAAACCCCACAAGCATGCTTCCTATTTACATAAAATGGAATCATGATTCTTAAACACTAAACATTTACTAAACTGTAAGATAATATTAAGAAGTATAAACTAAGGTTTTTAATAGAAAATAAAAGGAATAATCAAAATACAATTCAATCTATTAATCTGCTCACACATACACAGACACATATACGTACCCATTCCCAGTGTGACAGTAAGAATAGGCACATATTTAAAATTTGTATTTGTGTGTGTGTGTGTGTATGTGTGTACATGAGCAGCCATAAAGATGTTGGAGAGAAGAAGGGTCCTTGGAAATTTTGAAAGTTGCTATGATATGAATTAAAGAAGTACAAAATAATTTTAGAAAGTTAGAAGCAAGGTAGACAAGTAGGGAAATCTGTTTCTGGGGCAACTCATGACTCTGGGCTGCAGATTTTTATATTTTTGGTCACATTAGGGAAATGTTTGCACCATACAATGTTTAGTTTTTCCATCCCTTTTCTTTCCCTTTCCATTCTCTTGAATAAAACTATTTCTTTCCAAGTCTTAAGCAATGAAATCAATATAAGCTCTTGTAGTTGGACAGCAATATACTTTCAGTGACAAATCTCTTCCTTAAGACATGGAATCTATAGAGCAATGCATTTCTTATCTCTGAATTATGAGTAGTTTTTCCCCCCTCTGTAGCCAGGTGGAATAGTAGATTACCTCAAAGGAAGCCTCTAAGGGATGTCTTTCCCTTCTGTCAAGCTCTGGATAATGCTGAAGAGAAAGGCCACAAAGGCAGACAGATCTTTCAACCACAAAGGATTCTGCTTTCTTCCAATCAGCTCCTACTATTGGAGCTTTCTTTCAATCAAATGAACTCCCAGAAAGCTGCAGATCCTATCTGACTGAAGTCAGCTTTTAAGATATAGATGTCACTACAAAGAAGGGAAGACAAGGCCATCCATTTTTTCACTCATAGCAGAGAATCTACCTTTCTTTCAAATAATTTGTAGCACGGAATCTTTCTTCCAATCCACTTACAGTAGCAAAGTTTATTCCCTACATCTTAGCTCCACCGGGGAGTTATACAAATACTAGATTCTTTTTTTGTCACTCAGATTTGGAGACGCCCTTCTCTTCCATTGCTTCTTCCTCTCCTCCTCCTCTCCAGGCATCTGGGCTTCTTCTGTCTGCAACTTCTATTGTTCTCTCTTTTCCTGTTGACTCCAGTGTGGACTTGGTATCAGGATGACTTGAGTTAAAATACTGTAATGGGTGGAAACAGGAAATTACAGGAAAAATAGGGGAGATATTTAATATTTCTGGACCTCAATTTCCTAATCTGTAAAATGGGGGTAATAATAGTACTTGTTACCCAGGGTTGTTGTGAGGAATGAGATAAGATGTGACAAGCATTTTGCAAAACTTAAAATGCTATATAAATACTAGCTATCATTTCTATTCTCTTTTCTTCTGCTTTCTAGTCTTACTGACTTATTTTTCAAAGCAGTGTTTCCAAAGTGACTCTAATTTTTTGCCTTATGATAAGAAATATCATATCCACATTCTTTCAAGTGTAACACATAATGTTATTATGCAATAATCCCATAATCCCAAAACACTTATTTAATGCATAGTTTTCCAATAATAAATTCAAAAAGCCTCAAGAGTTATTTTCAAATTGTCTATTGAAAGCCAGTATAATACAGCTATTTTGATATAATATTTACTCTTTCTTTTGAGCTGCTTTCAAACAGGTCCTCTTAGAACATTTATTTAAGGGTATTTTCTCTCATATCCTTTGAACTGTCTAAGGTATGTTTTTTTTTCTACATGTTCGATGTGTTTTTAAGGTAGAATGGAGACATGGAAGGTTACTTCTCTTCCAAGCCTCAATTTCTTTATTGTTTAATAGGTTGGATTGAATGAATTCTGTAACTTCTAGCCCTTCATCCAAGGATCAAAACTTATAAATGGACCCATCTGAATGGAGCACAGGGTTCAATTAGAGGAGAAATGAGAGATAAAGTTGGAGATGTAGGTAGTGGCCACATTGTGGGGGACTTTGAATGTCAAGTTACAGACTATAAACTTTATTATATAGGCAGTACAGAGCTGTTACCAGGCTTTAAATGGCAACAAGGCTTTTGGAGTTTTATTTCCAGGAATGCTTTTCCTATGGTGTTTTCTCTTTTTTGCATCATCTGGTGCAAGTTGATATTAAGTATTGTGATTACACTTTTATATTTCTCACATGTCTTTGTTGAACTTTGGCATTTAGATGTGGTCTAGCTGTCAGCTAGTGGATTAAAATCATTTCTACTGTCAAATGCCTTATCTGTTTTCATCACTTAAAAGCAATAAAGTGGGGATTCACAGCCAGCTTTAGACAAGCTTAGCCTTCCTAGGTAGTATTTCCTTGTCAAACCCCAAATGGAACCCTCCAATACCATCCCCATGAGAGACCTTAATATCTTAACGTTAGCCATGGTCTTATTCACTGTGATACTTTGGTGAGAAATGGATTGATTTTTCAGCTCTCCCCTGGGTAATGTCCAATCACAGCAAGGTGAGTTAGGGTCAGAAGGAATACTTTGTCCCAAGATTGATTCTGTGTCACAAAAGGAAATCGTTAGCTGTATAGAATTCTACATTTTTGTGGTTTCCTATTTACATTTATTTCCTTCTCTAGGAAATATTCCATTTCTTCCTCTGGAAACAGAGGAAGCTTGTTATAGAGAAATCAATATCTTTCTACTCTGATTTCCTTTATGTCAGGGAACAAATTGAAGAGGCTAGCATTAGGGAGGTAGGGATCATTCTGGGGAATGTAGATGGTTCACTCTTGTCCATGTTAACAGGTAGATGGATCAGAAAGCACGAGAATCTGAAAAAAAGATTGGAGGGGTTCCCCAAGACTCTTTCTTGAATCTTTTCTTTCTCTGTACTGTCTTTCAATAACTTAATCAGGTAAGATGGGTTTATCTCTACATATTTTATTCTCAGATCTTTGAATGGAGCCTTAGTCTCTCTCTTGAGCTTTTCTCTTAAATTATTATTGCCTATTGGATATTTTAAACTGAATGTTCTAGCAATATCTCCAACTCAACATGTCCAAAATAGAGCTCTCATCTTTCTTTTCAACTCATTCCTTATGTAGACTCTCCTATTTCTTTTTCTTTTCTTTTTTTCTTTAAGCTTTTTATTTGCAAAACATATGTTTGGGTAATTTTTCAGCATTGACCCTTGAAAAGCTTTCTGTTACAAATTTTCCTCCCTACTCCCCACCCCTCCCCTAGATGGCAGGATATCCACTACTTGTTAATTATGTTAAAATACTTGACAAATGGAATATATGTATACATATTTCCACACATCATTGTTGTGCAAGAAAAATCGTATCTGCGAAATGCAAATTAAGACAACTCTGAGATACCACTACACACCTGTCAGATTGGCTAAAATGACAGGAAATGATAATGATAACTGTTGGAGGGGATGTGGGAAAACTGGGACACTGATTGATACATTGTTGGTGGAACTGTGAACGGATCCAACCATTCTGGAGAGCAATTTGGAACTATGCTCAAAAAGTTATCAAACTGTGCATACCCTTTGACCCAGCAGTGTTTCTACTGGGCCTATATCCCAAAGAGATTTTAAAGGAGGGAAAGGGACCCACATTTGCAAAAATGTTTGTGGCAGCCCTTTTTGTAGTGGCAAGAAACTGGAAATTGAAAGGATGGCCATCAATTGGAGAATGGCTGAATAAATTATGGTATATGAATGTTATGGAATATTATTGTTCTGTAAGAAATGACCAACAAGAGGATTTCAGAGAGGATTGAAGAGACTTGCATGAACTGATGCTGAGTGAAATCAGCAGAACCAGGAGAACATTATACACAGCAACAAGACTATACGATGATCAATTTTGATGGACATGTTTCTCTTCAACAATGATGTGATTCAAACCAGTTGTTCTGTGATGAAGATAGTCATATACATACAGAGAGAGGCCTGTGGGAACTGAGAGTGAACCACCACACAGCATTTTAACGCTTTCTGTGAATATTTCCATGCATTTTGTTTTTCTTCTTAGGTTGTTTTTTCCTTCTTGTCTTTCTAGATCTGATGTTTCTTGTGCAGTAAGATAACTGTATAGATATGTATACATGTATTGTATTTGTCATATAATTTATCCTATTTAGCATGTATTAGATTACCTGTCATCTAGGGGTGGGGGTGGAGGGAAGGAGGGGAAAAGCTTGGGAAAAAAAGTTTTTGCAAAGGTCAATGTTGAAAGGTCACTCATATGTTTTGTAAATAAAAAGCTTTATATAGATAAAAAAATAGAGTTGCATGAAGTGCTGGGAAGTAAAATGATTTGCTTAGTACCAGTTTAGTATGTGACAGAGGCAGGATTTAATAGCTAACAATAAAAGTAACTAGTTTGCAAAAAAAAAAATCCTATCTGCAAGAAAAAAAATCAGAGAAAGGAAACCCAATTCATGCAAACATCAATAGAGATCATGAAAATGTTATGTCCACATTTCACATCCCTCTCTCTGGGTGTATATGGCTTTCTTCACTGAACAATTGGAAGTGGTTTGAAACATTTCATTGTTGAAGAGAGCCATGTCCATCAGAATTGATCATCATATAGTCTTGTTGCCGTGTATAATGATCTCCTGGTTCTGCTGATTTCACTCAGCATCAGTTCATGCAAGTCTCTCCAGGTCTCTTTGAAATCATCCTGCTGGTCGTTTCTTACAGAACAATAATATTCCATGGCATTCATATACCATAATTTATTCAGCCATTCTCCAATTGATGGGCATCCATTCAGTTTCCAGTTTCTAGCCACTACAAAAAGGGCTGCCAAAACATTTTTGCATATGTGGGTCCCTTTCCTTCCTTTAAGATCTCTTTGGGATATAAGCCCAATAGAAACACTGCTGGGTCAAAGGGTATGTACAGTTTGATAACTTTTTGAGCATAGTTCCAAATTGTTCTCCAGAATGATTGGATCTGTTCATAGTTCCACCAACAATGTATCAGTGTCCCAGTTTTCCCACATTCCCTTCAACATTCATCATTATCTTTTTGTGTTATCTTAGCCAATCTGAGGGGTGTGTAGTGGCACCTCACAATCTTCTTAATTTGCATTTCTCTGATCAGTAGTGATTTGGAGCACCTTTTCATATGACTAGTAGACTTTCCTATTTCTGTCAAAGGCATGAACATTTATAAGCTGATGTTATCCTTGACTCTATATGCAATTGCTTGGTATTTATTATTATTATTATTATATATTGTTACATATTAGTTGTCATTAGTTATTTCCACATTGCACATTACACTCAAATCCTCTTCACTTACACAGTCATCAGTTTAATTAAGGCCTTCATCAGCTCACCAAGATCATTCTAATAGTCTATTAATTGTTTTCTTTGTCTCAAGTTGTTCCCCATGCCTAACCTCCCTCCACATAGATAAGATTGTTATTTTCCTTAAGCACAGATTTCTCTGTGTCAATACTCTATTAATAAATTCTAGGAACTTCTAGGAGTATGACATTCTGCTTAGTTTTTAAGGATCCTCACAACCTTTATCCAATTTCTCTTTTGCCTAATTGTCCACTACTCCCCTCTCCTTATGCCAAGACTGAGCTTAATTGGTCTTCATCATTCCTGCGATAACAAAAAATCTATTTACCATTTGAGTTTATAGTGACCACTTCTCTATTCTCCCCTGTGCCTGAATTAGGTTCCCTCTTTACTTTAGCCTGAAAGAATATTTCTTTTCCATTAAAACAACTTAGAGATCACCTTCTAAATTAATCCTTTTCTGATCCTTACAGATGTTAGTATCCTCCTCATTTAAGTATTTTGTAATTACTTGTTTATATTCTATTAATGCTTATTCTATTTAAACTTCTTTATATATGTTTTCTCCTTCCTCAAAATACAAGCTCTTTGAGAGCAGAAATTGGTTCATTATATTTATATACCTAGTACTTAGCCTGTTGTTGTTTAGCTGTTTTTCAGTTATGTCTGACTCATGATTACATTAGGGTTTTCTTGGCAATGAGACTGGAGTGTTTTGTAATTTCCTTCTCCAGCTCATTTTACAGATAAAAAAAAACTGAGTCAAACACATTTAAGTAGCTTGCCCAGGATCACACAACTAGTAAGTGTTTGAGGGTGGATTTGAAATCTGATCTTCTTGAATGCAGGTCTAGTGCTTTATCTACTGTACCATGAAGAAACCCATAGTTGGTAGTTAATAAATACTTATTAATTTTTGGAAGGATTGATTTAAAAATAACATCACTTTATTGAGACACGTCTTACTTGATCCTTTGATCTTCAATTGACAGGGAAAATATGACCCAGGTTTAATGGTTTCTAAGTTTATGTTCCCGGCTCTACTTAGTTTCCTTTCTCATTATAATTTTCTCTTTTCTCCACCACTCTTCTCTGAAATACTAGAAGATTAGAAAACTAGGAAAAATCATAGGATTTTTAGTTGAAAGAGAACCCTGAGATTATTTAGTTAAAATTCTTCATTTTACAGAAACTGAGGACCAGGTCACAGAGAGGGCAAAGAGAAGAAACATATTGTAAAACACAGGCCCTCTGATTCCAACTCCATGTTTTTGGCCATTATTTTGATGAGCAGGAATGCATGATGTTTAACAACAGCTGCTCCATTCAGATATGTGAATAGTTTGTTTCTGTGAGTTTACAGCTCATACTCACATGGCCATCAAACAGAGAAGAATCAGTAGAAATTGGATGAACATTTCACTTCATAGTACACAGTTCTAAATTTTAAAAATGATGAGAAAATTTTCACAGTGTCATTCATACATCTCCAGACCATAAATGAGATTTTTTTTATGACTGAAGAGGGTTCCCTACTAATAAAATACATTGACTGGAAGCTTGTTCTGAAAAATTTAGAATATTTATGTATTACAACCTCACAAATAGGGGGATGTTGAGATGTTTTGAAATTGAAGATTTGTAATGCGTTCCTATTCTCCATTTTCACAATGACCTTTTGGAACTATAAGCTGATGGAATAGTAATTAAATTAATCCATTAGTCAAATTGTGGCATATTACTTAAAATATAAAAGATGAATCTCTTCATATTATTCCCCTGTTAGAGAACTAAAAGAGTCAGCAATTCTGGCATCTGAGACAATTTAATATCAGCTAAGGAAGGTGAGATAGGGGTCTAAAGTATGACTGCTCCATATGGTGAGGTAAATTCGTCTTATATATTATGGAAGAAGAAGAGTTTGAGAATATGTGTTCTTAAGCTATTTGAAGGAGGCAGATGATTGAGTGAAGAAGACCACTGTGAATGCCTTGGGGATAGACAAATAACAACAAGGATCTCAGTAAGGTGGAGTAAGCTTTAAAGGAAGAAAAGCAGTTTCTGAATGATGGTATATAAAAATGTATAAAAGTGACAATGGAGAACAAATATAAGTTTTCATCCTATTCCTATGAGCCAGAGGATATGATGCAAAAATTCATATGTAGAAAGAATATTAAAAGATATGGTCTCAGGGGGCAAAGTCTAGAGCCCATAGTTCAAGCAGCAACTCAGCTGAACTCTCAACTTTGCCTTTCAGACAGCTATAAAATAATGTCTCAAATCAAATTTTGGAGTGGTCAGCAAGAAGTTAGGATGAAACTTTTTTTTGGCCTAAGACAATTTAGGAAGTTGGAAGGAGATGTCTGTGTAACTAGGGTATAAATCAATCCAAATCATGGTAGCAGTATTAGTGATTGGATTTGGAGATTGCTGGGTTGCACCAGCAGCAGCTTCAGGATAATGAGACCCAGAGAGAATGATAAGAGAGTCTATTGAACTTTCTGAAAAAGTTTATAAGGGACTCTGTTGGTACTCTGTGCAAATGGGACTGATTGGCAACAATAATGCCCATGTAGAGTTTTGGTCCCTATTCCACTGTGTAAAAGAGCACCCATGGTTGGTCTCAAGGGAGCAAGAACCCTGGTCTCAGTTCCAAGGCAGAAAGGAGCCCAGAGATTGGCTGGTGGAAAAATTCGTGCCCTAGTCCCAGTTTCAGGATCAAAGTAGTGCCAATGTTTGTGGTTTCAGGATATCAGGATAAAGAGCAGAACATAGACCAGGATAATAGTGACCACATCTCTCACCAGATCACTCCATCTTGGAAGCTTTGAAACCTTGCAGAACATCCCCAGACCTAGCTCTGAAAAGAACAGCATCAAAAAGCTTGAAGCTTGCCATAGCATCTAACCACCCCCAAATGAACAGAGCCCAACTTTAACATAATGTTCAAAGGCAAGGAATAAGTTTTGAAGAATCAACAAACAACAACAAAAAATTTGGCTGTAAAAGCCACTATGGTGGCAAAGAAGAACAAGGTGTAAATTTAAAAGAAGACAATATTGTAAAAACATGTATGAACAAAGAAAAATTCTGACAAGATCCAAGGCTAATGAAAATTTATAAAAAGAACAGGAAAATAGATAAAAGTTGTAGAGTAAAAAATGGAAAAAGAAATGATAGTGATGCAAATAAAAATTATGAAAACAGAATTAATAGTAAAAGAGGTACACATGTGGAAGCGTGTTTGTGTGTGTGCGTGCACACACACACACACACACACACACAAACTGAAGAAAATAACACCAAAAACCAGAATTGACCAAACGTGTGTGGGGGAAGAAATAAAAAGGCTTATTGAATAAAATAATTCCTTGTAAATTAGCTTTGAACAATGAAGAGCTAATGAATCCATGAAACATTGAGGAAAAATAAACCAGATTCTAAAGAATAAAAAAAAAGAAAAACTATGTGAAATATTTCATCTAGGTAAGTTGTTAAAAAACAATTACCTAGAAAACAAAATTAAGAGAGATCATTTAAAAATTATTGAATTACCTGAAAGCTTAAATATCATTTCCCAAAAATTATTAAGGGGATTTACTCCTATGTACCAGGTCGTTCAGCTTATTATGGTATTGGAAAGGGGGTCCTGAGCTATTTGGTATGAAGTGTAACAGAACAGACTTTACCATCTGAAACTGTTGCTTCATATCAGACAAGGAACATACCTTATTTGTAACAACCAACAAAAGTAAAAAGTAACCTTAATGTAAAGACCCAACACTTGATCTGAAAAAAGAAGTTCTGTGTTTGAAAACTTCACAAGAGCACTTCCCAATACTGCTAGTAGTCTTTATTTTTTTTAGTGCTATACTGTGGAATTGATTGCCTGCTTCAACAACAGCAGTAGGATCTCTTTCAGATCAGTTTCTTTCGCTCTTGTTTTAAAAAATCATACATACATACATATACATACACACATATATCATATACATATACACATGTGTATGTATATATACATAATTGTATTTGTATTTATATATGTGCACATATATGTATGTTATTTATATAATATAAATTTTAATCCTTTGAAACATGCTGAAAAAGAAGAATCAGCGAATTGTACTGAAAGTGTTATGTTTGATTATGGTTGTGAGATAAGCTTTGATCCAAACCTTTTCGACAACAATAGTCACAACAGGGACCCCAGTGGTACTTCGACAACACTGCATGAAACTGGGGTTATTGAAAAACTGCTGACCTCTTATGAATTTACTCAGTGTTCAGAACATCAAGCTCGACTTTTCTTCCACTGTTCATAGTACAATGGCAAACTGCAGGAGCTAAAAGTAAGAGATGATGTTGAATCTGAAGTATCATTTGACAGTCAGACTGGAAAACCTATTGCTGTTAAACTGGTAAAGATTAAACCAGAAATCCTATCCAAAGAATGAATTAATGGACAAGAAGTGTTTTATCTGATTTACACTCCGAAGATGTGGAAGGGAATGTTCAGCTGGAAACAGGAGATAAGATAAATTTTGTAATTGACACAAATAAACATACTACTGCTGCAAGTGCTTGTAATATTGTGCTGTTGAAAAAGAAGCAAGCTTTTTGTCAAGAAATAGTTTGTGAACTGCTGGGAAAACTGGAAACTAGTGTGGAAGAAATTAGGGCTTGACCCACATCTAACACCACATACCAAGATAAGATCTAAATGGGTTCATGATCTGGATATAAAGAGTGATTTTGTAAACAAGTTAGAGGAACATAATATAGTTTACCTCTCAGACCTGTGGAGATGGAATAAATTTATGTCCAAAGAAGAACTGGAACTTTTAATTGAAAACCAGATAGATAACTTTGACTATATTAAGTTAAAAAGTTTTTGTACAAACAAAATCAATGCAGACAAGATTAGGAGGGAAGCAATAAATTGGGAAATCATCTTTACATTTAAGGGTTCTGATAAAGGTCTCATCTCTAAAATATATAGAGAATTGTCTCATATTTATAAAAATTCAAGCCATTCTCCAATCAATAAATGGTCAAAGGATATGAACAGACAATTTTCAGAGGATGAAATTAAAACTATTTATAGTCATATGAAAAGGTGCTCCAAATCACTATTGATCAGAGAAATGCAAATCAAGACAACTCTGAGATACCACTTCACACCTGTCAGATTGGCTAAAATGACAGGAAAAGTTAATGATGAATGTTGGAGGGGTTGTGGGAGGGCTGGGACACTGATGCATTGTTGGTGGAGCTGTGAACGGATACAACCATTCTGGAGAACAATTTGGAGCTATGCTCAAAAAGTTATCAAACTGTGCATACCCTTTGACCCAGCAGCATTTCTATTGGGCTTATATCCCAAAGAAATCATAAAGGAAGGAAAAGGCCCCACATGTGCAAGAATGTTTGTGGCAGCCCTTTTTGTAGTGGCTAGAAACTGGAAATTGAATAGATGCCCTTCAATTGGAGAATGGCTGAATAAATTATGGTATATGAATGTTATGGAATATTATTGTTCTGTAAGAAATGACCAGCAAGATGATTTCAGAGAGGCCTGGAGAGACTTACATGAACTGATGCTGAGTGAAATGAGCAGAACCAGGAGATCATTATACACGGCAACAACAGTACTATATGACGATCAATTCTGATGGACATGGCTCTCTTCAACAATGATATGTTTCAAACCACCTCCAATTGTTCACTGAAGAAAGCCATATACACCCAGAGAGAGGGATGCGAAATGTGGACCACAACATAACATTCTCATACTCCTTGATTGATGTTTGCTTACATTGTGTTTCCTTTATCTGATATATCGTTTGTGTAGATAAGATTTTTCTTACACACCAATGATAAGTTTGGAAATATGTATACATATATTCGATTTGCCAATATTTTAACATAATTAACATGTAGTGGATATCCTGCCATCTAGGGGAGGGGTGGGGAGTTGGGGGGAAAATTTGTAACGGAAAGCTATGTAAGGGTTATTGTTGAAGAATTACCCACACATATGTTATGCAAATAAAATAAAAATTTAAAATAAAAATAAAAAAAAAAAAAGAAATAGTTTGTGCCATGAAGGAAGCATTTGGCTTTATTGGAAGAAGTGGTGTTTAAAAGAAGATATTCTTTTACTGCAGTGAATTTAAGGTTGACCTAGAAGAATTACAGCCTGGAGATGATGTGGAATTCATAATCAAAGACAGAAATTGTAAAGAAGTTGCAACAGATGTCAGACTACTGCCTCAAGGAACAATTATTTCTGAAGATAACAGCATAGAACATTTTGATGGAACCATAACCAAAGTTATTCCAAAAGTACCTAATAAAAACCAGAATGATCCATTGCCTGGATGTAACAAAGTAGATTTTGTGATGTGTAAAGAACTTCCTTTTTGAGACAGATACAAAATCCAAGGTGACTCTTCTGGAAGATGACTCTATTATGTTCAAGATTTTGACAGACCAACATGGCAAACTAAAATGAGAAACTAACAGTAATTCTCACCAGTATGTTTCATTGCACTAATGAAACTGGAAAAATGAATGTGATTGCTGCCATGAGAGATGGCTTTCAGTTTATCAAGTGAGTGGGCCATGATGCCCATGTATTCTTTCACTTCAGTGAAATTCTGAATGGGAACCAGCTCCATATTTCAGATGAAGTAGAGTTAATTGTGGTTCCTGATATGCTGTTTATTCAAAGAAACCATGCTATTCAGAAGAAAAAGCTTCTTAAGGACACAGTTTCATTCCATATCCATTCAGATAATTGCTTTGTTGGAAGTGAAAGTTTGTTGTAGAGAAAGTAGCCATTTTTGCCAATACCAAAACAATTAGTTCAAATGAAGGCAAAGAAAAGAGGCTGAAAATAGAATTATTGTATATGATGATTGTGGGGTGCAACCATTAATGCATATCAGACCAATGACTTGGAAAGTTCCCCTTCTTGTGTCTGACTTTTAGGTTATAACTCCAGTGCTAAGAAGCTCTTGTGTAATGTGGCAATCCTGAAAGATAATTTTAGATTTATTAAATTGGCCAATTATGAGAAGGGGAATCTTTTTTTCTATTTCAGTGAGTTTTCTGTCAATGCAAAAAGGGGAACAAAACATAAGTTAATAGCATGACTGAAGAAGCTGATCCAATCATCCATTCAGGTAAAGTAACCCCCTTCCTGAGGTATGTGGATCCAATCCAGGCTGAATACCAGGGCTTTGAGATCATGGGAGAAGGAGAAATGAAAAGTGAGGTCTATCTATTTGGAACTTGGGATAGCTAACAAATGAGATTCAAGCATTAAGTGAGTAGAACTAAGAAAGGAACATTGTATACAACAACAAGATTATGTCGTGATCAACTATGATAGATTTGCTCTTTTCAATAATGAGCTTATTCAGACCAATTCCAATAGATTTGTGATGGAGAGAGCCATCTACATCCAGAAAGAGTCCAGACTATGGGGACTGAATGTGGATCACAACATAATTATTTTCACCTTTTTGTGGTTATAGGATTGACTGGATAGAAAGCTTTTGTAATACATATCTAATTCCTTTGTAGTGTTTCTGTTTCCCTAAATCCATTTCAGGAGGCTCTACCCTCCCTCACCCAGACTAGTGGTCTGAGCCACTATGTATATGTTTTCCAAGTTTTTGTCTTTTTCTTTTCAGGTCTGACTCAAAATATTCCCTTGGTAGTTTAGGTCTGGTATTAGCACAAAATGAGACACTTGAGGGTCATTCATCAGTTAACAAAAATGGATAATCACCAAGAACATAATACTTTGCACTGATGTGAACCTGTTACTCTCCATGTCAAAATGAGGGTGATCAGCAATTCAGGCTATGGTTACTTAGACAGTCTTGGAACATTAGCCAGTTATGAATGGCACAGACTCTGTGTGAGAAAGTGTTTGTGTGATTGATAAGTCAATTCTATATAGTTTAGGAACACCAGAAAGTTTATCTTGTGCTTTAGTCTGTTGGATAACTCAAGTCTCAAAGACAGCTTCTTACCTTTTATGTCAGGGAATAAGAGCAATCCTGTAGGTACAGACCCAGGCTGATATTAAAAGCTTTAAGAGGCCAGGGTCATTGCCCATTTCCTATACCTTTTCCTGTGAGTTGCCAATAAAATGCCTATCAGGCTTTAGGATATTCTACAACTAAACATCTAGCTCTTCTCATTTTATTCTTTCATAATTAATAATATTTAGCTAAAGGGGATCGACTCTGAAGTTGACACTAGTGAAAACTTATTTATATCTACAAAGCAATCAGCTTCATTTGGGATGGTTTCAGAATTGGGGTCTTGCTTAAGAAACCTAACATAGTTGATTTGCCTCTAGGGAAACAGGGGTTTAAGAATTGCTGTGGAGTTAGGTCTTCAGAGGGGAAAAATATCCTGAGGCTAATATTTTAGGTTGGATTTTAAGTCTTTAGAAACTAGTGAGTTATGAAAGATGTGTGGGAGGGATCTCAGCTCTCATGGTGATACCAAGGAAATGATGACCGAAAGAGCACTGAAGCTCGATGAAACATTTCAAAGAATTTATTGACCAAGCACAAAGAATACAAATGGAAAAGGATAAAACGATGGTACTGTTTGATGTTTGCCATCTTTGATGTTGGATGGCATCATCTCAAAACCAGGTCCTTTCTAATGAGGATGTGAGAGAGCTGGGGATATTTATCCTAGAGAAGAGAGTAAGGGATGTAGTTGGAGGGAAGGGATCAGGGGCTATGATATGTGCCTTCAAATATGTAAAGAATTATCATGGGGAGTTCTTAGAAATATTCTGTTTGGCACCAGAGGGCCATACTAAGAACTATGGGAAGAAGTGCAGAGAAATGGATTTCAGCTCCATGTAAGAGAAATTTTCTTAACAATCAGAGCTGTCTTAAAATGACAGTCTCAGTAGGATCTCCTTTCTTGGAAGTCTTTGAGCAGAGGCTGGATACCCACAAGTGAGGAATTTTTAGTGAAGATTTCTGCTTCTGTTATAAGTTAGTGATGTGTTTTCTGAGGACCCTTTAATCTCTTTGGTATTGTAATTTTCTTATTCTAAGAATAAATATTATACAACATTAAATTTTCTCCCCCAACTTTCCCCAAACACCAAACACTAAATAAAGTGTAAGATAGTCCAAAGTTTAAATTAAAAATTAAAATGAATGGAGTTAGGTTTTTTTGAGGGGGTGGAAGATAAGGATGAGGAAAGAAAGAGAGGGAAGGAGACAGGAAAGAAAAGATGGAAGGTGGAGGGAAAAAGGAAGGGAGGGAAAGGAGGAGGAAGGGAAGGGGGAGGGAAGGGAAAAAGAAAGGAAGGAAAAAAAGAAGGAAGGAAGGAAAGAAGGAAGGAATGAAGGAAAAGGAAGGAAAGAAGGAAGGAAGGAAGGAAGGAAAAAAGGAAGGAAGGAGTGAAAGAGTGATGACTGTGGATATTATTTTCCTAGATGTTTTTTGAGAGAAACAGAGAAACACAGCTTGAAATCAATCTGTGGTGCATACTGTGATTCAGATCCTGACCTTTCTCTGTCAGAGCTTTAATTATTTCCACATAATATAATCAATTTTTAACTGAAAAGGAGCCTTGATGGTATCCAGCTTTTTTTTTTCACTTCACTAATAAGGAAACTGAGGCCTAGAGAAGATAAATGATGTGTTCATGGCCAAACAGCTATTTAAATGTCAGAGACAAAGCTTGAATCCAAAATGTCCAACTCCAGTTTGAATATTCTATTCTTTGTTCCATATTGCCTTTTCAATGTCTACCCTATAACCACTCGAGCTAAACTATGACTAGTAAAAGGGTACATAAATTGCAGCCTGGCCCTAGCTCTCCCCAATCACCCCACCACATTATCCTTTCTCAGCACCCTTTTACTTGCAGTCCATCTTGTGCCAGAAGCCCAATCCTAAACTCAAACTCCATTTCCAGGCATCTCATTAGTTCTTCAGAGTATGTATGTGAAACTTGACTTGATACTTCCTGCTGGAACAATTGCCTATTATTAATATTCTAATTCAGACCATTTAGATTTAGATGTTGTCAATAACTTTATTATTAGCAAAGATTTTGACAAAACTGGTCAGAAAGTTTCTGGTGCTGGGAAGCCTAACTGCAATAAATGCCAGTCACTTTGAAGCCTTATCATGTAACACAGTTATTTCCTTTCTCCTTGACCCCCAGGGTCTTAGGAGAGTTATTAGTAACTGTCATATTAGTAACTTATTGGTAACTGTCTAAGGAACCACAAGACTATTTTCTAAAAACAATACCTTGAAATTCAAGACAGAGATTGGAATTTTCATTAGAAATTACCACTCAGAAGAAATCTTAAGTTTATGTGTGAATGAAAGTTAGATGAGACATTTATCTTAATAGTCCAGTAGTGATCTGCTTATAAACACTAGCAATGATTATATTGGGGAATTACCAAGAAAAAGTATTCAGAGACCAGCTATTGGCAAAAAAAAAAGTGGACATAAAAATTAATTCTATATGGCCTGTTAATTCAATATGGCCCTTCAAGATGGGAAAAATTTTTGGTGCAAAATAATAGGTTAAAATAAAATACAAGCTATGTTTCACCAACAGTCAAACAATACTGGTAATTGGGAGGGATCACAAATAGTTCCTGGAGGAGACTGTGACATACTTTCTGTTACAGACTCTGTCAATGACATTTGAGTCTTTCTGATATCTATAACTAATAATTTTATAAGATTTGGAAGTAATTTGAGGAAAGTAGGTAGGAAAGACAAGCCAGAAAGAATTTAGAACAGAATCCTAGAACAACTGGAGACATGATAGGAGAAGAGTAGTAAATTTCTACATTTGTGATGTGAGGCCAGATTTCAGGACAAGGTCAGACTGATGGGATCATTGTGACCCAATATGAAATAATGAACAGTCATGTAGAGGCAACCAAAGATCTGGGACAGAAGAGATACTTGCTCACTCTGGAGATGCATTTTTTAATTCTCTTTGGGTAGAGGTTCTTTGGTTCTTTTGAAAACCAAATAGGAGAATAGGATTTATAATATCTAGTCTTCATTACTTTCTTTGTATCCGTGAATCTGTCTTTTCTTCTTTTTCCTCCCTTTCCCTTTCCTGTTCTCTCTCTTTTTCTTTCCCTTCCTTTTCTCTCCATTTCTATCTCTCTTCCTCTTTCTTAGTTTTCCCTTTATTCTCTCTCTGTCTAAATAGACCAAGACACAGGATAAAATGTGCCACACAATGCAGTGGGTTTCTCTGCTATAAACTTCTATTTAAATTTAAATAACTTTCATGCATTACTTTTTCATTTAAGAGATAAAAAATGACATTTAATTGAATTTAGTATTTCTCATGGTTATCTTTTCCACAGTCATGATGTGATGTGCTATGGTCTCTTTCAATGGATGAATATAATTGGGGCACTTAAACATTCCACTGATAATGACTACATGAAGCCCAATCAAAAACCCCCAATATCCCCAAAGCCTCCTACAATCTTTATTCCTAATAACAAATGAAAAATTTGCTCCCTTGATGCTGTCACAAATTTTAAAAATACTTATGAGTGAATGAAGGTGTTATATGAACTTGGAAAAAGATAAATGTTAAGCCAAAAGAATATCTAGCAGAACCAGCAGATTCTCTCTGGAGACCAGATGTCTTGCATACATTAGATACAATGGGTCATTCTTGTTTTCTGCAGTCATTTCATTTAGGGACAAAATGAATGCCCCCAAATTGGGGCATGGCTAAACATAATTTGAAATGGTAAGGAAAATAACTATGCTATTGTTCATTAAGAATCAATAAATATAAGAAAGCTAGAAAAATCTTATGAATGAATGTAGAGCAAAGAAAGCAGTCAGAACTCCCTTCTCTGATCTCCTTCACTGTATAGATGAGAAAACTACAACCGAGAGAGGGGAAGTAATTTGCTTTGGACTATAAAAATGGTAAATAATATAGCTGGGATTTGATATTGGATACTCTGACTCCAAAACTAGCCCCTTTTCCGTTCTACCTACCCTCAGTGCTTTCTAAAACAAGTTTCTGGAGAACTTGCCATCTGGAATGAAGAGGATATATTTCTGACCAAATTGCCCAGGTGTAACATTTTTCTGAGGGATACTAATACCAATAATATTAATAACAATTCTTCCAATACCTTGAGGTTTGTGAAGTGTCATCTATATATCATCTCAATTGTTATTCATAATAATGCTGTGAATCAGGCTCTACTTCTATTTTACAGATGAGAAAACTGAGACTAAGAATAGGAAGCAGACTTAGCTAAGGTGACACAGCTTGAATCAGAAGCATGATTTGGATTCAAGACTTTCATATTCCAGCAGTAGAAAATTTAATTTTCCTGATACATGATATTACTGATTATAAGCAAAAAAAGAAAATTAAATGTAAGATATTGCAATATGAAAAAATTTTCTTCCTAGTCAATTCCTGTTGCTATGAGCCTCCGGAAGGGAAAACAGCTGCTATTGTATTTGACTAGATTATTATATAAACATCGTATTTGTTGGAACAATTATTTCTGGCTATGATTGAAGGCCTCCTTGACAATGCTTATGTCAATTTCTTCCATAAGTTTCTGCTACTGTCCTCTCTTTTTTCCCTTTCATTCTTCCATCAAACATCCAGAAAGAATAGTTATCAGAGCTTCCCCATCCCCCAAATTCAATATTTAAGTCTCTACTCTCCCATCTCTTCCCATATCATTAAACTGAGAATAAAATGATTTGGGCTGCTATGGCATAATTTCTCATTCTTCTCACTACTCTCTTAGCAAGTTTTATTTTTTTTTACTTCCCTTTGGCAATTTTGCCACACTGTGATAGTTATCATGTAGTACATCTTTAAAGGTATTCATAGTGTAAAATAAATTTTCTTTTTTAAGAAGAATTTTTAATTATCTGTAAACTGTCACTCAAATAATCATATCCTTGGACCTGGAGATTCTGTTCCTAGGCACAAGACACAAGAAGGTTAAAGTCACAAAGAAGTCCCATACACACCACAAATAGTAAAACTTTTGAAAATAGAAAAAAAATAAAAACAAAAGCTTACCAACTGTAAACACTATGTGAGAGCTCATAGATTAGAGAAAGGTGATGGACTATTTTCAGTCACATAAGAAATGAAAAGTTTGAGTTCTTCAGAAATATATGGGAGAAAGTTGCATGGAATATTTTTTTATTTATGACTCTAATTCCTAATAATGACTGGCACAAATAGAAATTTTTTAAAATGCTTGTTCATAACTAGGAGATATTGTGGATAAATGCTACTCTTGAAGTCAGGAAAACTTCACTTTAAATTCTCCCTCAAATATTATTTGTTTTGTGACTCATGGTAAATCACTTAGTTTCTCTCAGCCTCAGTTTCCTCACTTGTAAAATGGAGAAAATAATCATTCTTCACAGAGCTATGGTATAACTTGCAAAATTATAACATGTAAAATATTTTGCAAGCCTTAAAGCACTACATAACTGATATAATGTGCAAAGTACTTCATGTACCTTATAGTACCATATAAATTCTAGCTATTATGACTATTATTTTTGAACAGATGCCCCCTGAATGAGAATCAGGAAAATAATATGTTAGTAAAATAGTAATGTTAGTTTAAAAAAAAAGTAATGTCAGTAAAAAAAAATATCTCTAAAAGGCATCCTACCTTACATAAATGCCAGTGGCCAATTTTGTTCTCAGAAAACAGGTGAAACATCCCTGCTCTAACTAGAGAGATGAGAGACAAGGGTAGCAGAATAATGCAAGTTCTGACATTTTCTAATGGCCTTTTCTCAAATTCCACCTTCCTTGTATTCTTTGTAGTATTTAATACTATTGATCACTATTTAGTTCTGGATGCTGTTATCTTTTCTGGGGGTTCAAGACTGATTTTTTCTGCCTTTTTTTTCCTACTTATTTGACCACTCCTTATTATTTGGATTATCATGCATATTATGTCCCCTAACTATGAATGTTTCCTAAGGCTCTCTTTATTTTATGGCTTTTCCTTCTTCAACATTCTCTATTTCTGTTTCTATCTCTGTTATCCTCTCCTCTCTCTGTGTGTCTCTGCCTCCTTTTTCTCCCTCTCCTCTTCTGTCCCTTTCTTTTCTCCTTTCTTTCTCTGTTCTCGGAACTTTGGTCATATTTTCTATAGAGATTACTGACTTTCAAATATTTCTTAACTGGTTTCCCAACTTGTATCTTCCTGCTTCAATCTATCTTCCACAAAGCTGCCACTGTTTCACCTAAAGTATAGGTTTAATTGTATTAATCCCCAATAAAAAGCTATAGTATGCACAGTGCCCATACCCCAAACCAGATTTAGGGTAACCAATAGATCTCAAACCCACTAGTGAATTAGGGGAATGTCTACTCCAAGCACGTGAAGACTTCTTACAATGGAACAAACAGAGGAGAACAAATTGCTCTAAGACTGTAAAGTTAGATAAAGCAAAACCTGTGTATTGCTTAGATCTTGGTCAGATATCAAAGATGCTGAGATTATCCACTGTGTCTTAGATCATTGTCAGTCTTGGCAGTGGACATCAATGACTCTGGAAGAGAGTGAGACTGACTACTTAATGCAGCTGCCTCACTTAAATCCAGTTCACATCAAGAATCATCCCCTAATGTCATTGGTCTTCTTTAAAAACAAAGGACTACTACCAACAATTCAGTAAACTAAAGTGGCTTCTTCTAGGATTATATATATATACACACATACATATATAATTATATATACACACATGTATATGTATATATTACATGTGTATTATATATGCATATATGTATATATATACATAAATTCATTTAAAGTCCTTTATAACCTAGACTCAGTGTTGTTGTATGTAAAAATCCTGAGAAATAATGAGACCAATCTGGAAGTATATACAAATTTAGAAAGGGGCATTAAATCATCTTTTAATTCTAGGCTTTGTACTAGCTTTCAACTAAATATGAAAGGTGCTTCCTCCTCACCTCTAATTCTTTTTTATTTGTTTTTTCAAGACAAAGATAAAGCATTAATTCTACATGGTACCTTTCTTGATTCATGCCACCATCCATGTACTTTAAATTGTATTTTTTTCTCATTACCTATTGTTTTCATATATTTTACATAAACATGTAATCATACTTGATAAAGCATAAGCTACTTTAAAATCAGAAACTGTGTCACTTTGGTCTTTGTATAACTAGAAGCTAACAGATTATCTAAATACTCATTTATTTATTGAGGATGTCAGCCAGCAAGCATTTATTAAGTAATTATTATGTCCTATATACTGTACTGAGTGTTAGATATCTCCACCTCCAAGAAACTTTTTTAATGGTTCTTTTTCTTGAAGAGCTTATATTCTAGTGGGGAAGGTGACTTGAAAATCACAAATAGGAAATATATACAGAGCAGATGAAAGATTATTTGTGAAGGACGACACTGGCAGTAAGAAGAAAATGGTTAGATCGCCTAGAAATTCATGGGACTTTCTAGAGGTGAGATTTGATTTAAGTCTTAAAGAAAAGGAGGTAAATGAAGCAGAAAAGAAATTACCTGAGAGACAGTCAGTATAAACATGTGTAGGTGAGAAAAAGTGTTACATTTGATGAAAAGCAAGTAAAAACCAAGATACTGGATCAGAGAATTGAGAGGGGGCCAAAGTACAAGAAGCCTGGAAAGATAGAGATGGGTCAATTTTAAAGGCCTTTAAATGCCAAATTTACATTTTTATCTTAGAGGTAATTAGGAGACCAAGGGGGAAGCTCATTAAGCAGGAACTTGCTTGGGTTCAAACTACTCCTTAGAAAAAAATTACCTTGTTATCCCAATGGCAAATGGATTGGAATAAAGATTTCAGACTTGAACACCTGTTTGAAAGTTCTGTCAATATTCTAGATGAGAGGCAATGAAAGCCTGAATAATGATATTGGCTTTGTGAGCTAAAAGAAAACTCTGTACAAGAGAGCTATTACAAAAGTAGAACTAACAAGATTTGACTTTATAGAATGAATACAAGATCAGATATATGGAATGAGTACAAGAGAAAAGCCAACATTAAAATTAAGGTTGTTGGTTGAGGTGATAGGGAACATGATGGTATTATCTATAACAACAAGAAAGTTTGGGAAATATGAGGTGTTTGGGGAAAAGATAATTTGTACTATTTTTCAAATGTTGATTGACCTGCCTCAGGATATCCAGTTCAATATCTCTAATTGGCAGTTTGTAGTGTAGGGAAAGAATAGATATGTAGATCTGAGAGTCATTTTAGAAATGCTGATTTGGGGCAGCTAGGTGGCATAGTGGATAGAGCACCAGCCCTGAAGTCAGGAGGACCTGAGTTCAAATCTGGTCTCAGACACTTAACGTTCCTACCTGTGTGATCCTAGGCAAGTCACTTAACCCCAATTGCTTCAGCAAAAAAGCCAAAAAAAAATGCTGATTAAATCCATGAGAAGTGATATGAATACCTTGTGAAATTGAACTGAGGCAAAAGAGAAGAGGTCCCAAGATAGAATTTTGGGGAACATACACAATTAGTAGTCATGACATGGATGATCAGAGAGCAAGATGGACTCTGAATGAATGTCTAGGCAAAAAGAGAATCAAATTAGTGTTATATTACTAAATTTTAAAGAAGATAGAGTACATAAGAGGATATGGTGATTAGCAGTATCAAAATCTGCAGAGGTTAAGAATGATGAAAAATTAACAAAAAGTAATTATATTTAGTAATTAAGAAATAATGAATAACTTTGGAAAAGGTAGTTTCAGTTGAAAGATGAAAGTGGAATTCATATTAAAAAGGATTTAAAAGATAGTAGGAAGAGAGAAAGTAGAAGCATCTAGAATAGATAACTTTCTCAAGAAGTTTAGCTGAGGTGAAGATTTATTGAATGATGAAAGATTATGAGCAGATAAAGGAATTTTAGAATTTGTGAATGTGTAAATGACAACATATATAAGGAAAAGTGGAAGGATGCATCATGGGAACTGAGGAACCAAGAAATTAAAGTATTTGAAGAACATTAAAGTTCAGTAGCATGAAAGTTGGAGATGAGAGAAAAATTTGTGAGTCAGGTATGGAACTCAGTGAGGAAGGCAAGAGAGTAATCTTGTAATTTAATGGTGAGATCACTAGGAATGAAATGGTGAGTAAAAATAGATACCATGAAATTTAATGGAACAGAAATTTTTAATAAAGGTTGGAAAGGGAGATGCAATGAGGAGTGAGGAATATTCCTATTCCTTCACTTCAACAAGTGAGGAAAGGGATATGAAAGAAAGGATAGTAAATACTGGAAAAACTAGGCAGGAAAACTGTCATCAGGAGGGAGACAGATCTTACTGATGGCCAAAAGATAGGAGTGAAGGCAGATGTTCAAGATGAAAGAAGCTTGTTAATTAATTATGTAACAGAATCCAGAGATTGTGGTAAAAAGGGGCCAAATGATAATGGATTGGAAAACTGAAGATGAACAGTAGAATTGACCTTGATAAGAGTAAGGGAGTGGCCAACTGGAAATAGAAACTTTATACTTTGGCAGGTGGAATTTCAGAATCACTGAGGATGGTATGAATAAAAGGAATGAAGTATGCTAACCACTGAGGAGTATTTTTAGGTAAAGTATCAGAAGGTGGAAAGAGGTCTTTTGAGGAAGATACATAATTAGAAATCTACCTTTTATTTTTGACCTTGAGGCCATTGATGATGTTGTGTGCTATGAGACCCCCATAAGGTCTATTTTATGGCAGGCAGGAGCTGGTGGAGACTAGGAGCCTGGTCATGAGTTAGAGGTGTCTTGTATGGAGTAGAGAAGAACAATGGGTTAAAAGTAACAGATGTCTCATCCTTGGAAGTTATGCTGGAGTAGAACCCAGAGAAAGTTAACAGACTCTAGCAGTCCAGGTCTTATTCCTTTGCATTTAGCCTGCCATAAAAGATAGCCTTTGGGTAGTAATTTTGGGAGCAGATTTTACTTTTGTTATTACTCTGTTGTAAGGAAGACTTATTCTGTGGTATCAATATCCATAGAGGAATGACCACTTTAAAAATGCACTAATAAATAACAAGTTCTGGTATACATTCTTGAAATATCAAAGCTGGTTGTTTCTGGTGAGCCTAAGAAGCACCTGATAGTTTCATCTTCACTCAAGGAATTTTCTGCTCAATGACATCTCAATTAGCTCAGTTTCATGAATTAACACATATCAGTGAGACTATAAGAACTGAGTTTCAAAAATGAGTACATTTGCTGACTGCATCAAACTTTCATATGAGAATAATTGTGAAAGTTCTCTAAAAATAATGCATTGCTTTAAGATAAATGAAAAGCTGAAGATTGATCCTTGGCTATTAATTTTCTTCCCTTACACTTAATTTTTATCACCATACCAAATGAAGTTCCAGAGTAAAGTCTTTCATAACAATTTTCTCTAAACCTCCTCTTTATGCCATCATTCACCAACACATTCACTTGCTTAATTTTAAGAAATATTGAATAAAGAGGCTAAAGATTTTAGGCTACAGTTAGTTTTCTCTGGAATCACATCAGACGATTTCCTGAAAAGATCTCAGAGACCTTCAGGATTCTGTTTGGAATGTTTGCATAAATCCATTTGTCCACATTGGTAATGTTTTGTGGTCTAGGGACGAAGTTTCTCTGAATTCTTCATATTCACTACTTCTCTCAGTGCAGTGATATTTCATTGCAGTTAGATTTTTACACACACACACACACACACACACACACACACACACACACACACTCATTCACTCACTCAGACACCCTGAATTTCTTTAGCTTTTCTCATTCTTAATAGGACAGTCTTAGATCAGGGGCCTCTAAGGTCCCTTCTAACTAACAGGGGATGCTTACTTCTGTCTTTGACCTCCATTTGACCAATGTTCAGTAATGGCAGTGGTTTTTTTCTACCTTTATGAAACACCTTGGGTTAATTGGAAAAAAATATGTTATCATTGTCAATCAGATTGAAATGAGATATTACAAGACCTGATCCAAGTACCCATGGGTAATTCAAAGATGAATAAGCTATGATCACTCTTCTCAAAGATTTTTTTTAATTTGGTAGAGAAATATAAGAAATATTAATAGAACACCAAGGTTAGAACCAAGATGGCAGAGTGAAGCCACGAAGCTGCTTGAGCTCTCCCAGATTCCCTTGAAAACCACATAAAATCAAGACTCTGAACAGAGTCTGATGGAATTAAACCATTCTCTGGTTCAAGATAGCCTGAAAAACACTTCAAGAAAAGTCAGTCTCACTGAGTTGAAAAGGGTGTTCATCTCAAGTCAGAGAGAGTCTGGGAATGCTAGTGAAAGAGTCTTAATCACAGCAAATCAGCAAGTAATACCCTCAGTCCTGGCCCAATAGAAGAGTAGATCAGGGGGCAACTTCCAGTCCCACCTCAGAAGGCAAATTTTGGGAAAACAGGCTGTTTGTTGGAAAGGGGAGATAAAGCTACAAACACAAAGGGATCTTGTGTTCAAAGTCAAAGATTCAGAGCTGCATAGGAATCTTGGGACACCGTCACCTTTACTGCAGGAGCAGAGCTCCATCTTAAAAGTAAAAAGAAAGAAGAAATGCCCCAAAAAAGGAAAGAAAATAAGCAAGAAACATAAAAGGACCTTGGCCACAGAAAGCTTCTGGGGTGACGGGGCTGACCAAAACACAAACTCAGAGGCAGACAAAATGTCCACAGTAGAAATACCAGATAAATTATTCTGAAACCCAAAGAGGCTTCTTGGAAATGCTCATAAAAGACTTCAAAAGGCAAATAAGAGAAACAGAAGAAAAAATGAGAAAAGAAATGAGGGGTATGCATAAGAGAGTTAACAGCTTGGAAAAGGAAGGAAAAAATTATCTGATGAAAACAACTCCTTAAATAGTAGAATAAACCAAATGCAAAAAGAGATATAAAAGATAACTGAAGAAAATCACACATTAAAAACTAGAACAGGATAAATCTAAAAAAATAGAATTGTTTAATGCATTGGCTTCCTGGCACATGCACATAGTGAGTGCCTGTTGAATTGATTGAATTTGTTAAATACAAACAGAGAGATACAAAACAGAGAGTACTGAAGAGTTATTTGTGGGATAAGAGGAAATTTCAATGAGAAGGTCACAGTTGATCTGAGGCTTCAATAGAGCATTAGATAGGGACTCAAGAAACCACATTAGGGGTATGTTTGGTTTAAGAGGGAGAATAAGGATGGGGAGACGGATGTGTTGTAAATTTCAGTATCGTGAGGTTTTTTTTTTTTCCTTGAAGGACTCCAATGATGAATTATTACAAAGAGATAGTTTCCTCATTCCAGTTTGATTACCTCAGGCAGGACATTAGAGTGTTCCACTATAAGAATTCAAATACTCAGATTCTATTATTACCAACCAGTGGGGTTATCCATAAACATTGGATGACATTTTAGAATTTCATTATTCAGTCCTTAAACTTGGATTTTCTGAATTTTGTAAAGAAGATGCATTTTAAGTATTTTTAGGTAAAAAATATCTCTCTCTCTTCCCATCTCACAAGGTCATTATAGTTATTGAGGTAACAGTACAAATGGCAGTTCTTAAAGCTATCAGTAAAAGCATATTCAGGCATAGATCATGGTTTTCATCCTTTCAAGTAACAAATATTTATTGATACTTTGTACCAAGGTTCTGTGTTAAATGTGATATATTCATAAGGTCTGGCAACAGATCTAGTTAAATTTCATTTCACTACCACAGATTTAGCCATCTAGACTCAATTTTAGCATCTTCAGGTTGGGGCTAATCTAAGGTTTCCCTTTTAGTAAGTAACTATGTAGACGGTGAATGGCGTTCTGAACCAAAATCAGGAAGACCTGAGCTTAAAGACATTGTAATCTGGGCAGGTTACAAAGTCCTTCTCTGCCTCAGTTTCCTAAGGAAATGCAGAAAATAATAATATATGAGAACAAAATAAGATAATTTTATAAAGCACTTTGTAAATCATAAGCACTAGGAATTCTAGCTATTGTTTTTAGTGATGCTATTAATAGTAGTAGTAATATTGGTACACCTATTAGAACACTTCAAATTCTTATCTGGTAAACATCCATAGAATTGCAGCTCACTCCTCCCTAGTCACATCTCTATGTTTTGGACTTTATGCTCCAAGTTACATTATTCCATTGTGCCTACCTTTTGAACTCAATGAATTATAGACCTTTGAAGTATCAGATCATTCAGTCTAGAGGACAGTAGACTGCATTACATATGCCAGATCTGGCCAGTGACCAGTTTTGTACAACCCTTGATTAAAGAATTTTTAGTTTGTACTTTTTTCAATACAATAAAACTATTTATGAATGTAAAAAACATTCTTAACTCATTGCCCACATGAAAACAACTAATAGGAGGAATTGGCCTGTAGGTTATGATGGGTAGATCTCTGAATTCTAGACCAAACCTTGCTTTTCACAGAAGAAGAAATTTAGGATCACACAAAGAAAACAATCACCATATGGTGATATACACCCAAAAAATGAAGGGAAGAACAAGGTTAAGATCCGAGATCCTCTTCTACTTCTTTTGATGACATTGTTGCTTTTCATTTTCCATACAAACAGCTAAGCCAGTATTCTCCTATTCTGTGCTTATGTAATATATATTTTTTGGATCTTACATGTAAGACTTTATTCTTGCTAAATTTTATCTTGTTAACTTCATCCCTACATTCCAGCCTGTCAAGATTGAATTTCATTTCTCTCATCTATTATATTAGTCATCCCTTCCAGCTCTGTGTCATCTATATCTTTGATAAGCACACCTTCTACATTTTCACCCTAATTGTAGTTTATGACATTGGTCAAGCCCATTGGCACATAATAGTGCAAGCTTCAAATCTAAGGTGTTAGGTGTCTTGAGATATAATTCATCTGTCAGCTGAAGTCAAGTCTCAAACTGTATTTATTAAAATCTACCAGGTACAAGGCCCTATGTTCAGTATAGTGGGATATAAAGATTAAAAAATGATAGTCTCCTGCCCTCAAGACACTTTGCAGAGAGGTAGATTAAGGGGCATGGTAAATACAGGGAAACCTATAATGCAAGGTAGGGAATAATAGGGTAAAGGAGAGACACAGATACAAAACATGGGGGGAAGAGCAAATTTATCTGTGTGATAGGGGATAAGCAAAATTTTACAGATGAGAAGAAAATGAGTTAGTCTTGTCCAAAACATGGACTAACTTCCCAAGCTATGATTTATTTCTTCCTATTTTTCCCAAATTTCAATAATGTTTTAGAAGTATCATTGAGTTACAACTACATCACCAGAGATGTGTTCTGGAATCACACCTATCATTGTATGGCACTTTCCCCTTGTATAGTTTTGTCATGAAAACAGTCTGACAAAGAAAAAAAAGTCTTTCTGACTTTTGCTGTTTGTATGCTTTCAGTCTTGTCATATTTAGTGAAATAGACTAACAGACCTATTATTAATGTTGAGCAGCGATTCCAAAAACATAACATGTGGAATTTGGATTAAAAATGTTCAAAGGATCAGAGATTGAGACCTCTGAATGACTAGTCACATATGACTAGTCGCTTCTCTGGGTACAGGATAATAAATATGGAGTTGAAAGAGCTTTCAGTGAACAGGTAGGCTAATTTCATCATTTTATATATGAGGAAACTGAAGGCCAAGGAGACTTAATTAGAGGAAGTAATAAATAGACATGGGATTAAAGATTAAATGATTCCAGAATCAGTGTTCTTTTCATTATTCTAAATTATCTCTAATAGGATTCCTGGGCAAATATTTAACCTTGAATCTCCATATTCTATTTTTTTTTCATTTAAAGCACCCAAAGGATAGGGGACTATTGTGTCAGAAGTTCACTCTCCACTCATCCACATTATCTATTCTTATTGCTATATATTAAATAGTGTGATAAAAAAGCAGGGAGAAACACATATCACCTGGCTTTGGATTTATTATTTAGAATAAAAAGCTGTATGAAGCTTTTCTCATAGTTTTTATTGCTGAAGTGAGGATTCCTTCAGAGTTTGTCGCATGTTATTTAACCCCTCTTTGTCTCAGTTTCTTTATATATAAAATAGGGGTAATAATATCACATACCTCCCAGGGTTATTGTGAAAATGAAAAAAAAAGAAACGTATTTTGAAATTGCTTCACAAACCTTAAAGCATTATGCAAATACTAACTAGGAGTATGCCATAAAACCAGCTTAGTGGTACAGTGAATATAATGCTGGGCATGGAGTCAGGAAGACTCACAATCTTAAGTTCAAATCTGGCCTCAGAAGCTTTTTAACTCTGTGACCCTAGACAAGTCACTTAACTGCTTCAGTTTCCTCATCTGTAAAATGAACTGGGGAAGGAAATGGAAATCTGCTGCAGTAGTTTTTTCTTTGTTTGTGTGTGTATTTTTGTCTTCAGGAAAACCCAAAATGAGCTCATTAAGAGATGAATCAACAACAACAAAGTTCATCATCATAAATGAGAAAAAAGACATGTCGATGGGTTTTCTTTATGTAAAGCATGTATGTGTTACATATTTAGGTCATTTGAAAGTCAATGGATTTGCCTAAATGTAACTCATAAGGAACAATGAATAGGTGGGCTTACTTTTTTGTTTGTTTGTTTTTCCTGGAATCTCATCACTATTCTCCAAAGAAAACTGATTCTTCCTTAGTGGGAAGCAAGAGATTGACAAAGTGGGGCTAACTGTTCTCTTCTTAGAAAAGAAGAACCAGAGTAGAATTACATCTATTTAGATCCTCCTCCAAATATTACTAGCCTAGAGGAAATCATTTCATTACAAGTCTTTTCCTTTATTTCACTTAAAGATGAAGAAATGTCTTAAGCTCATATCTGGAAGCATGACTCCCTTCTTGGCAAAGGTTAGTTCCACAACAGACACTCACATCATATAAGTAGAAAAAAAAGTTATCTAAAGAGATATTAAACAAAAAAATTAGAGAAATTATAAAAAAAACATAGTGGTTGAATTTTTCCATTATGATTGAGATGAGAGACAGACAGACAGGCAGAGAGAGGTAGAGAGTCAAAGAGAGAGTCAAATTCAGAGTTCTTGACCTCATCTTCAGGGAAATTCCCCAAAATCTCTGAGAAGGCAAGCTGGAAATTGGGGATTTGTCAAGGCAATACCTTTTCCATGTGTCTGCACTTTCCTAAAATTTTTCTCTCCTCTCCTCTCCTGTCTCCTCTCCTCTTCCTTCTTCTCTTTTCCTCTCTTTTCATCTCCTCTTCTTCTTCCTTTTCCTCCTCCTCTCCTTCCCCCTGTCTCTCTGTCTCTATCTCTCTGTCTCTTATCTCTGTCTCTGTCTCTCTCTCTCTGTCTCTCTTTCTCTCTCTGTCTCTGTCTCTCTCTCTGATTCTCTCTCTGTCTTTGTCTCTCTCTCTCTCTCTGTCTGTCTCTCTCCATCTCTTCCTGAGACATGGAATCATCCATGTCCCATCTTAGAATTAGCAGCAATAATAAGGTCTCTCTTCTCCCAAGCGCAAATAAACTCCTCCCTCCTAGTCATACCTTATTAATTAATATTTTTCTCTACCAATGAGATGAGTTCATTGTAGATACAGCAAATCTGAACCCTGTGTGATAGTTAGAAAACCTAAAACATATAGCATAATTAAAAACTTTATCATTAACTAAGCTATCTACCTACTTTGCTTCTAGCTTTCAAACAGGATTTCTTAGTGGAAATCCTCGTGAGTTTATGCATTTCCAGTACATAACTTGATCTTCTCATGCTCTGGTTTGACTAAATTGGACAAAATGAGGTTCCTTCTCTAATTATAGGAAAATTAAGGCCAATCGAAGGAAAGTGAAGTTACTTAGCAGCTCAGTAGATGGAAACTATATTAGGACTCTCAGTTATGCAGCCCTTATTCCAATCAGCAGACAGCTTATCTCTGACATGAGCTTTAAAAGCAAGTTGGCTTCAAAATGGCTTATTAGAGAGAAAATTATTCCCTCTTTTGCAACTCTTTCCATCTGAGTTCATCTGCAAGTCTGAAAGTCCAAGCAGGTGCCAGAGTCATTCCTGCAACTGGCACCAAATTGCATTGAGAAAGTACAATTAGCACTTGGTTAATGTTTCTGGGAATGGGATAATATACACATTACACAAAGGCAGCTCTAGGACCCACTACACTTTGCCTTAATGTGCCAGCTGACAAGATAAGCGGGTGATTACACTGACAGTTCTATACGCATATTTAGCAGTGCCAAAAAGTAAGAAAGCTGCTGGTACACATTTGATAGTGGTAAATGTAGAAACTAACCATTATCTGGTGGGATACAGGAAATGAGTGGAGAGTGGGCCATTTGGCATGCCAATTTTGTGGAGTAGAATTGCAGGAAGATCAGGAGAAGTTAGAAAGTACAGAGCAATAGTCCCTCCAGGGCTTTGCTTTGAATTGCCTTCCTTCATATTTTCATCATGTTGAGTGTAGTTGGTTCAGAGGTATCTGTATTGTTTGGAATTCATTGATTGGGTTCTCCACACAGTTTATACTGGTATAGGTAAGCAAACAATTATGATACTGAGTTAACATATGTATCAATATATTATTTATTTGAATTAGGTGCTTCTGGCATCTTTTCCAAGAGAAAAATGCTTGGAGGACATGAAAAAAAAAAACTTATATCATCAGCTCTTGCTTTTTGGAATAGAATAGAGGGATAAAAACGATATCCATTCTATTCTTCCAAAGTACTGTGAGTGGACTTTTAACCAATCTTCTCTTTTAGAGCAGAAGAAGAGTGTCAGTGGGTGGATGCTGTAAAAAGATTGATTTAGTTTTGATATCAAACACTTCCTAAAAACAGGAACTGATTCAAAGTGGCTCTAAATAGAGTGCCTCAGTAATTACTAAAATTTCCTTTCCTTGGAGCTCTTCAAGCTGGGATTGGATGAACATTTGTTGGACATATTACAGTAGGTAATATTTTTGATTATAGATTGGAATAGATGACTGCTAAAGCCTCTTCTAATAATAAAATTATATGATTCCATAAATTTTACATAATCTTTGTTGGAAGGGAAATCAATAATCAGCTAGTGTAATACCTGAAAAGAGCTTCTTTCTACAACATACCTGGTAAATGATCATCTGAATTTTGAAGACCTGAAATAATGGGGTTTAGACTTGGGGGAAAAGAGTCCTTCAAAGAGTAAGTAGTATGTATAAAGTTACAAAGGTAGTTAAGTGATGCTTGCAGTCAGGAACTAGAGTATAATCTGATGCTTCTTTTTAAAAATATCACCACTTAATGCTGACTCTTAAGGAGGGAGATTGAAGGGATAGGCAGGAAGGCTTAATGGGAAGTTGAACCATTTTTCTTTGTTTCTCCCAGGACTCCTAAATGAAAAGATCAAGATCCTATAACTCTTTCCTCTCCATTTTTATGACTTTAATCCTGATTCCCTTGCAGTGACTTTAATTCAAAAACAAACAAACAAACAAAAAAAGGCTTCATTAAGTTCATTCCTTTGGTGAGCTTTTCCTTTGACTCTGAAACAAGGACAAGTCTGTGATAAATCATTCTGTTTTCAATAGTTATTCCAATGAATGACCACAAACTACATCCTTGAATGTTCACTAGTAGGGAGTAAATTAACCCCATGCCAAGATTAGAATATTACGAATAGAACTGGGCATGACACATGAGGCATGAAGATTGTGACTTCCTGAGTATGTCCTTAACATTTTCTCCCCTCCATTCCTACTCTTTCCCTCCCCTTCTCCCCCCTCTCTTTCTCTCCTCTCCTCTCTTTTCCTCTCCTCTCTTCCTTTTCTTCTTCTTTCTTCTTCTTCTCCCTTTCTTTCTTTCTCCCTTTTTTCTCCTCCTCCTTTTCCTTCTTCTTCTTTCCAGCTTTCTTTCCCCCCCCAACAAACATGTGTGGGTTACTAAGTAATAAATATGTCTGGCCAACAATCAAGATACTTCTGCTATGATTTAGAAGGCTTATGATGTTTAAAAATGAAGGGGGTAGGTGCATTTATTAAATCACAAATGCTTGAAATTATGACTCAATATTCTGCTATGAACTGCTTTTACCATTTCTCTTACCACTAAAATATTCCTTGTAAGCATAATTATGCTAGAGAAATAGAAGACATCATACCCTCAGCAGTTTTTCACATCATTCATATCAGATTATGGTTTTATATTTCTTTGGGTTCCTTTTGCAAATTCAGTGAATTAATTGCAAAGTACCCAATGGGGATCCAGCACGAATTGATTTTTCTCTTTCACTCAAATCCTTCACTTTCTAATTCAATCCTAGTGACTATCCACTGAGACCAAAGTTTGAACTTTGCCAAGAGCTAATTACAACAAAATTGCTGATGTTCCCTGTCTTTCCCAGGAGGAACATATTTCAGTTTTCACAATAAATGAATTCCTTTCCCCCAATCTCTTTACTCAAACAGCTATTCGTGGAGACTACTGATGTCAGCGGCAAAACTATTGAGGGACCTGTCTCTTTGGATATTATCGTGATTGATCAGAATGACAACAGGCCCATTTTTAAGGAAGGACCATACATCGGTCATGTCATGGAAGGGTCTCCTACTGGTAGGTCTTTTTGCCTTATCTATTACAGTCATTTTGGGGGAAAAAAGTAAACTTTAAAATTAAAGTTGGGTGACTTTTTTGTGGATCCCTAGAGAACTTTCTGTGTGTGTATGTGTATGTTTGTGTGTGTGTTACTCTATGTGTATATCCCCTACATGTTTGATATGGTGGTGTTACATATTTACAGAATAAAGAGTAAATTACGCTAAATGGTAGAATTTAATAGTTACTGAACTTTTTCCTATTTTCTCTAAGATACTTGTGAAATATAAATGTAGTACCTGATGAGAGAAAAATGATAGTTGCCAAAAAATAAATAAATGAATAAATAAATAAATAAAAATCCCAGATCAACCTTGTTATTCTGAAGACTAATATGTATTCATGAAGTGAGAGAGCCTTACAACACTGAACAGACAGATCAAGTCCACAATTCATTTCACTGAACATTGTCTTAATGGGATTGCTTAGGGCTGTTTATTTGTGTATTTACTTCTGTCATGGAAATTCAGCCTGAAAATCTTTGTCACTAATTAAAGGTCTATTTTTAAATATGTATAGAAATGCACTCTCTAGTTGTTGTCACTAAACTTAGAAGAGCTCTTTGCCTGTAGATTATTTCCACTAAAGTAAGTTTTAGTATTGTTAGTTCAACTTCTGAATCATGTGCTTATTATGTCATCAGCAGAAGACACAGCAGCATAATTCTGTCATAAAATGCTTGTGCTAAAAAAGCACCAAAAAAAGTAATACATAGTCACATACATGAATCAGAACTTTGTTTTTGGAATATTTATAGGTAGAAGGCACTGAAATCATACTGTGTTATGGGTGACTGACATTATGTCAAAATAGGCAATATGGAGGAAATTATTTCTAAACAATTTCTCCAACTCATTTTTTGCCTTTAAAATTATTTATTTATACAAGTTTTGACTAGGTCTTTTGGAAGACTGTTAGTAGAACTAAACATGTCTCAAAATGCTTTCCATTAGAATTATTATGCTTCCATGTGAGTAACTTTAGGCTACAGATAAGAATTCTGCCTTCTAGTAAATCTGGTCTCTTCTCATCCAAATATTGTGTGGGAAAGTAAGTTTATTTTTCTTTAACATAATTAAACTGCACTGGAATTGGAATAGGAGTAGAATGGGGCATGTTCAGTATGTAAGGTCTCATGTTAGTTCACAAGATTTGTGAACTAAATGAGGCATCTCTGTGAAACAGTGACTAGAATGCTGAATTTAGAGTCATAAGACCAGAGTTCAATTTCTTTCCTCAGATACTTGCTAGATATGTGATCCTGGGCAAGTCACTTGTTAGATTCAATTTCCTCATTTGGTAAATGAAGATAATGAATAATGCCTTCATCACAAGATTGTGAGGATCAAATTAAATAGCATGTGTAAAGTGTTTGTCAAACTTTCAAATGCTATATAAAAACTAGTTAGAATAATTAATCAATCAACTAACTTAAGATCATAGATTTAAAGGTGGAAAGAACAGCAAAGTCTATTTATTCCCACTTTTGATTTTATAGATGAGATAGCTAGAGGAAGGAAGGACCCAAAGAAGAAGGAAGGAATCAAGTATTTATTTAAGCCCCAACTATATTCCAGTGTGTGGGGCAACTAGTTGGTACAGTGGATACAATGCCATGCCCAAAGTCAGGAAGAGTCATTTTTCCTGAGTTCAAATCTGGCCACCTATACTTAATAGCATGACTTTCTTTGCCTCAGTTTTCTCATCGGTAAAATGAACTGGGGAAGGAAAAAGTAAACTATTCCAGTATCTCTGTCAAAAAAAAAA
>JAJPUD010011426.1:38094-54686 GCA_023553655.1 Myrmecobius fasciatus | reverse complement strand
AAACTAGTAGGGAAAAGATACCATGACTACCCCTGCCGAAGTACACAGCATTTCGCCTACTTGTTCTTCATCTGTCTATTTTATTCTCTCTTTAATTACAAAGCTGCCAGGCTTCCTGTCAGCAATCTTTCCCCCCACATAATTGTCATTGTAGTCCTGTAGTCAGAATTGCCATGGAGCTGGAGACAGGTTCCTCAAATCCCTCAGCCACTAATGCCACGTACTGAGATATCTGGGATTGTTCATGGAGAACCCTGGGAGAAAGAAAGGGAAAAAGCCAGATCCAAAGGTAGAGTTTAGAGTGTTGTTCTCTATCTTGGCACCATAGGAACTTTTCCTGCCTCAGTGTTGGGCACTTAGCTGTCCACTGGTCTGTGCTCCTCTGAGATTCTTCTCCAAGACCCTGAGAAGTCAAGAAGCTATGACCAGAAGGTATAATGCTGATAGGACCAGGTTTGGTGAGATGTCCCCATCTGCCCTCACCTAGGACATCACCTCAACCTCTTGCTGAGAGAATGATTTAGAATCTCTTTCGAAGTCACCCACACTGCTCCTCTTCCCCCTACCTCTTTTCCCCCTCATTAATATTTCTTTTATTGTTTATAAAGAAATGAGTGGCTGCTAACTCTTGGGTGTATGGTCCACATCATCAGTGGCAAGTGGGAGAGAGGAGCAGTCTGAGAAATCAGCGAGGGTAGTGCAGGATGGGAAACAGCAAGACACTGATGATGCCCCATAGAGTGGAGATCCTAAACCTGGCAGGGCTCCACTTCTATCATATTCCTTATCTAGCTCTGGGTGATAAGCAGGAGAAGTAGGAAGTCAGGAGATATATCTCTTTGGGCAGCTAGTCTGAGATGAAAAGAAAGAGAGCCACACCATTCTAGAATCATTTCCCAGTGCGACTTAGCTTCCCCTCCTATTGCTACCTCTTCTGGCAAGAATGAAGGGACTCCCTGGATTCTCCTCTCTACACAGAAACCCCCCATCAGCAGTGTTTTACATTACACGTAGAAGTTAACTCCCAGGGAGTTATTATCTGTCTTTTCTGAGGACATTAGTCTGTATAATATGGATAGGAGACTGGCTGGGAAGTCTGTCTCCCCCACACCATCCTCTCTGATTCATATTACAAATGGTTGGCAAGCTCTTTATTCATTCTTTCCTAGTCGGCATGCATGTTGTTTTCCTGGCTCTTCTTGGTCGACTCCACAACAGTTCAGGTACGTCTTCCCATGCTTCTATATATTCCTCATGGCGGTCATTTCTCACTGCTCACCGTGGCATTTATGTTCCAATGAATAGATACCCGTTTGGTTTTCCAAACTCATGAGTTAGTCCGCCATCCCATGCTGCTTTTCTCAAACCGTAGAATATCATCCAACATACAACCATCTGGGAGCCCTCAAGATGGAGCATATGGGGCAAGAGCTATGAAAACGTAGCCCCGATGATCGACTGCTGCATTTATATTAAAGGTGTAAACAAATGAAAATGCAAGTTGAAATCACTTTATATCATTGTAAAAGGACAATAAAACCTTCTAGATGGAGTTATCAGGCTTTTAGTGGTGTAGAGCAGTTACCTATATTTGAGTGAACATTGTAAATGGGCAAGAAGCTGAGCTCAGATGTCTAACAGGTCTTTATTAGACAGACTAGAATATCGAGCACACTATTTCAGCAAGAGCCGATTGTGGAAAAACACTTTGGAGGCGTGACATTGATGAGGTGCCAAGTGAAATTGACCACGGCCTGTGGATCTGAGCAAGTACGGGCATCCTAGAGAGAGACATTCATAGGAAGAACAAGGCTCATTTCAGCCGGGGACTCGTGGTGGAAGAAGGTAGGTAGGAGGGCTGTACCTTGCTGGGAACCTCAGGAGTGCAAGTCTAGATTATCAGTTCTGAAGTCCAGAAACTTCTACTTTAGCTTATCATGAGATGATCAGACCTCAGGGAAGACTGGCTTAGGTCATTCAAGTTGCCATAAGACTGAGCTGGGCCACAGTGTCAATCCCTTCTTTTACAGCGTATCAGGCAGGACAATGAACCAAGTGTCTCCACAGGGCATTGTTTTTCTGGAGGAAATACTGAGGAAAGCAAATGACCAGAAAGCGCCAGCCCCATTTGAGACAGGGAAATGGAGTTAAGCTAAAGTGTGTGATCATAAAGGAAAGTTAGCTATTAGAGAGGCAGTGTGACCCAGTGAATAGAAACTAACCTCAGTCAGGAAAATCTGCGTTCAAATCTTATCTCCAATACTTATTAGCTATATGATCTTAGGCAAGTCACTTAACATCTTTCCTCATCTATAAAGATATAGATTAGACTCTATAAAGATAATAGAGTCTACCTCCATAGGGTAGTTGGGAAGGCCAAATGACATGATATATATATATATATATATATATACATGCATATATATATATATATATATATACATACATATATATATATAAAGCCTTTTACAAACAATAAAGTGGAATTTTAGCAGATATTTTTTCATTTTAAATTTTCTTTAATACCCATTTCTTTACAAATCATGTTGAGAGAAAAATCAAAACAAAAGGGGAAAATCATGGAAGAGGGAAAAAAAGCAGAAAAAAGAAGCGGACAAAGCACGTGTTGATTTACATTCAATCTCCACAGTTCTTTTTCTGGATGTAGACGGCATTTTCTGTCCAAAGTTTATTGGGATTGCCTTGGAGTTAGCTGATATTAATGTTACTGAACTGTAGTGAATGGCTTAGTGCAGTGTTATCAAATTCAAATGGAAAGGGCCACAAGCTCCTCTATAAGGATTCTTGCATATTGACTTAGAAAAACGCAGTTTAACATCATCTGTGTTTTATTATATTTTTATTTATTTTGTTAAACATCTGCCCTTGGGAGCAGAAATGGTTGTTGGCAGGCTGAATGTTTGATACTTGTGGTTTAGAGGAACCTAAGACTTGTTTGATGCAGAATGAAGTGAGCAGAACCCAGAGAATACTCTATACAGTGACCCCACCAATGTAAGCAAAGGTAGTGATCAGTCCAGCAAAACTTTGGGCAAATATAACAGAACCTATTAGTGTCATAGTCTCAGAGGTAAAAGACACACCTTTCCTTTCTGTTTCCACTCTAAACTATAAACATAGGAAATGGCATCACTTTTCAAATGGATCATCACAAGCATGCTGTTAGGTAAGTTTAACTGTTTTGGGGAAGTGTTCTTTGTAGAGGGATTGTTTGGGTATTTATTAAAAGTGTTTTATTGTGTCTAGACAAAACGATTTGTAAAAAGAAATAGTAATGAATTTGAAATCAGTGTCTATACTAGAATCTTACCTATGTGCCTTACCTTTGTGACTTTTGACAAGACATTTCAAACTCTTTGCCTGTCAGTTAACCCCCCCCCCCCGTAAAGATGAATAGTTTGGATTAGATGTATTCCGAGATCCCTTCTAAAAGTATGTACTAAGCATTGGAGTTAGAAACACAAAAATTAAACCGTCCCTCAAAAATTAATCATAAGCCCTCAAGGAGCTTATACTCAATTAGCAGAGTTGCATCGCATGGCTTACATTGCATTTTATAAATACAGAAGCAAAATCAAGGGAATAGAGTTACCCAGAATCAGAACATCAGCCCTATTGGACACAACTGGAGACACCCAATAGCTGTCTCCAAGCTGTCCTTTTCTGTATCCCGAGCTGCCCTCCTTAACATCCTCAGCACCATTCTCTCCTCCCCCACTGTTCCCAGCACTTTGCAATGTTATGTTATGTTTTTTTGAGTTTACACAGATCCCATTTTAGAGGGTATATCTGTACTTCAGGGAGTACTTCTATCAAATGCATCACCATAATGGATGTGAGTTCCAGGTATGTCCAGGCAAAGAAAACCTACCTTCTGAGCCTTCAGCCTGCTTGACCACTTCCCAGAGGCTCCTCTTGGGAAAATGCAGACTTGCTGCAGAAATAAGAAAGCCAGTCTTTTGAAAGGAAATAATAACAATGACATTTTTTGCCTCTGAAAATATGATATAAACGATACAACAGCCATCACCAGTATCACCTCCCCCCCCAAAAAAAAATAAAGAACAAGTTAAAGTAGGCAAAGGGAAAGAGGTTTGCTAGAACTGGTAAAAGGGCACTTGCTTTCTGCCCCACCTTTCCTCATCCCTAGAGAAAAGTTGAATATATTGGCATTCCATAGTCCAATGGGCTGTGGACTCACTGAAGTGAGCACTCCTTCCAGCCATGCACCTTATACCCTGTCCATGCCTATTGTGCTGGATTCAACTTGGTCATTGAGAATCACCCCAAAGGCAGTGAATAAAGGGATATGTGATAGCTGTAAAGTGGCTGCAACACATTAGAAATGAGAAATAATGCAGAAGTGATATCAATGATGTAGTCAGAGAAACAGCTGTTCTAAAGGGAGGAAGGCCTAGTCACATGGCAAGAGCAGGGGATGGTCAGAGGACAGTCTGTCTGTTCATTAGTACATACATGATGTAACAAAAATGAAGTGAAAACTTCCCACCTCATTAGATGAACCCTTTATGCCTCAGGCCTTACTGTCTGTAGGGGAGGAAGGAAGACACAAATACAGATAACTATAATGTACAGTTTCATTGTTGTTTGGCCATTTTTTCAGTCATGTCCAATTCTCCATGACCCCGTTGAAGGTTTTCTTAGTAGAGATCCAGGAGTGGTGGGCCATTTCCTTCTCCAGCTCATTTTACAGATGAGGAAACTGAGGCAAACAGGGTGAAGTGACTTGTTCAGGGTCATATGGCGAGGAAGTATCTGAGGCCAGATTTGAACTCAGGGAGATGTCTTCCTGCTTTCAGGCTCGGCGCTCCCTCCACTGCTCCAGCTGCCCGAATGGCATGATACAGATTGCAGACGTGGAGACAAAATGCTGTGTAAAAAGGCTTGTGGAAATTGATACGGGGAAGGAAGAAGAGTACCCTGAATACTTAGAGCCAAGTTATGGTTATGAGATCCTGCTTAAAGGGAAGAGCCTGCCCTCTCCAGAGGAAGCAGCTTTTTATATTCCAAGGAAGGATGGCATGCTCAATTGGTGCCATCTGGAGTGGTGGGATCATTCTGTAGTAAGAGAAGAGGAAGAGAAGCCTCATGGTGGTTGCCAATGCCCCATCGAATGGTTTAGCAGTAAACTTTGACTAAGCTATAGAGAGATCTTCCAGGGGGATCGTATCTGGGGCGTGCTAGAGAGCCTCTTGAGACATGCTAGACATGACGAATACTACCCTCTTCTGGTGATTCACTTAGGAACAAATGATGCTGCCTGAAGGAACCTTGAAAGCAGTGTTAGGGATTATGAAGTCCTAGGCAAGAAACTGAAAACCTCAGGGTCACAGGTGGTATTTTCATCACTGCTGCTGATTGAAGATAGGGGCTGGGGAAGAGAGAGGGAAAATGGGAAGGGAACAGCTGGCTAAGAACTTGGCGTCTGAGAATGAAATTGGGATTTGTGGAAAACAGCTTAAAATAAAGCAAGATCGACTGCTGGTCTAATGGGGAGTAAAACTATATTTGCCAGAAGTCTTTGAATCCGATCAAAAGAGCTTAAAAATGAAAAGAAGGGGGGAGAGAGAGACAGTGATGTCCTATATTATATAGGCTATCTATGTCTATGAAACCAGATACCATGGAGAACAGCAGGTAGAAGAAGAAGCCTATCAGTAGATAGGACCAGTAATTCATAAGAGATGCTCTCCAAGAAAGGAACCAGAATTCATGGTCTCAGCCGTTTCCTTCTGCCCAAATGCACCAAGTGGATATCCAGCAAGGGATACTAGAGAACTGACTGCATAAGAGTTATCACTGAGACTTTGCACAATGAGACTTATTCCTGAAATGTGATTCCAGATGGATTAAGAGAAAAAAAAATATATAAAGTTGCATTTTTAGAAGATGTACTTACAGATGATTGAAGCCAGATGAGTCAAAATAACTTGAGGATATGTGAAGATGAGAACTGAATCCTCAGAGGTCACTTCTTTTTTTTTTCACCTAATAGTATTTTATTTTCTCCAATTGTATGCAAAGATTGTCTTCAACTTTCATTTTTGTAAGATTCTGAGTTGCAGGTTTTTCTCCCCCTCTCTCCCTCCTCCCTCACATCCCCCTCCCTAAGACAGCAAGAAATCTGATATAGGTTATACATGTACAATCATTTAAAACATATTTCCATATTAGTCATGTTGTAAAAGAAAAAGCAGAACCAAAGGGAAAACTACAAGAAAGAAAAAAAAAAGAAAATTGTATGACACTTTGCTACCCATTCAGTCTCCATAGTTCTTTCTCTGGATGAGGATGACATTTTCTATCAACTCTATCGGAATTGTCTTGGATCGCCACATTTCCGAGAAGAGCCAAATCTATCATAGTCGTTCATTGTACAATGTAGCTGTTACTATGTACGATGTTCTCCTGGTTCTGTTCTCTTCACTCAGCATCAGTTCAGGTAAGTTTTCCAAGCTTTTCTGAAATCAACCTGGTCATTATTTTTATAGTACAATAATATTCCATAACATTCATATACCATAACTTCTTCAGCCATTCCCCAACTGATGGTCATCCCTCAGTTTCTACTTCCTTGCCTCTATGAAAAGGGCTGCTCCAAACCTTTGCACACGTGGGTCCTTTTCCCTCAGAGGTCACTTCTGAATGACACAGAAAAATATGTGCAAAAGCTGAAGACACTAAGACAAAGCTTCATATTTTTCTGGGCTTTAGCGGGACCCACCTTTGGTTGGGCCCATCCCCCAGGATACAACTCCTAATATGTAGGTCTCATTTGAAGTCAAAGCCTTTACTAGAGCGACTGTTTCCATTAAGTATTTGACTGTCAAACTTTAAAAACAAAACCAAAAAGACAACCCACAATACCCTAGGGCCTTGAGAAAGATGAAAGAGGAGTGAGGTGGGGAGGATGATGGCGACCGACAATTAGACAGAACTTTTGGTGACAAATCCACTGTACCCTGCCCTGGTCAAACTGCTGAGCAAGTTCTGTGGTCAATTCTGGTTGCCACAGAGATAAGTTGGAGGGTAACTAGGATGTGAAGATACTCAGACATCGTAATGTTGGATTGTAGACTATCTAAAGGTGAACAAGACAGCTTATTTAACTTGATGAGTTTGCTGGGGAGGAGGTAAGCCCCCGATTAGGGCTCTTCTTCAGCTGATAAAGGATATACATCTGGATCAGAGGCCTGGGTGCCTGTGGATCCCTTTGCATTTCATAGAAGAGAAGTGATTAATCTCAGAGTACAGTGATTTGATTGGTTCATCTCTCTCCAGCCGTACTGCTTACTTACTTCCAGTTGTCTTGATCCATATCTGTCCATTGAACCCAGACCACTCTGGAGAGGAAAGTGAGGCCTTGGCCAGCCCTCCTTCACTTCAATCCCACTCACTAGCATGTCCCAGCAGCACCTCCCTGATATCGGGGTCCTCTTCAAGAACAAAGGACAAACAACTGCTTACTTATCTCTACAGGATTTTCTCTTCTGTCACACTGGAAGTACCCTTTCTACCTATCTCCCCACCCTCACCCTCAGATTGGCTGGTTCCTTCCAGGACCTGGGAGGAGGTCCAGGACTAAGCAAGCTATCTTCATCCTTCTGCTGACAGCACTCATGAGTCACCTCCATAGGAGCTTCTTTAGCATCCCCCACTGCCAAGGCCCTTCTTTCTCCTTCCCCTTTTTTTCCCTTTTATTTTTCATATTCTCCCATATTTATGCATCATACTCCCCCATTAGAATACTCCTTGAGGGCAGGGACTGTCTCTGCTTCTATTTCTGTTCCCAGTGCTTAACACAATACTAACCACACAGTAAAGCTTAATAAGGGGAAGTCAGGTAGTCCAGTAGATAGAACTGGAGCACTGGAGTCAGAAAGATCTGAGTTAAAATCTGACCTCAGACACTTCTTGTCTGTGTGATCCTGGGCAAGTCACTTAACCCCTATTTACTTCAGTTCATCAGCTGTAAAATAGGGACACACCAGAAAAAGAAATGGAAAACCAGCCCAGTGTCTTTGGCAAGAAAGCCCCATGGACAAAAGGCTATGTAGGACAGGATTGAACAACAACAAGAGTTAATAAATGCTTGTTGATTGACTGACTCAGTCTGGCTGCTGTTGTGAATTGGATCCTCTCCTTTGTACTGGACCTGTTGGAGGAGAGTCAATTTGCTTTCTGGGAGCCAAGCTAAGAGCAGCCCCAGATGTCGGTATGGATACACACCAAGCCTCTCCGTGCCCTCTTTTAGAAATAGTAAAAACAAAACAAAACAAAAAAAAAGAAACAAAATCATTGTTTTTCAGTGTCTTTGTGAAAAGGGATTGGTCTAATCTAAATAGAAAACCCTGTCCTTGTGTAATTGAGAGCAGGTCCCTCTTTTCCCTCTCTTGACTGGCTTAAATAGTTTTTCCAAAAATCATTCTCTAGAGTATTCCAAAATTTGTTACGGCTGTTCCGTTTGATGAATTAAACACACCCCTAAACCTCAGACTTTGTTTCACCTTTTTACTTTCAAAAATATTTTTATTTTACATCTTTTATTTTTACATTGACTAGACTTCCTCCATAGCCCTCCCTTACTGTCTCCCAGAGAGCCATCCTTTATCACAATGAATTAAAAAAGGGGGGAAGAATAAAGGAAAAGAGAAAGAAAGAGAAAAAATAAATAGAAAGGAAGAGGGAAAAAATTGGCAAAACTGATAAACACATAGCAAACCTTGTTTCATCTTGATTATAGGATTTTGCCTTTGTTTCTGGACCCTGTAAACCCTGAATTAAAAAGGCCCAGGTCAAAGAGATTTTTTCAAGAACAGAAATGCTTGAGATTGAAATTTGCTTCATAAATTAGTCTCTGATAGGCTTGTTTATGAAAATAGAGATTACTGTTTCTTCCCTAAGCGGTAGGGAAACTTAAGCATCTGTACAGCTTTCTCCCAGTGAGCGGCTTATTGAGGATAGTCTTGGAGAGGTAGGGATAGAACCATGCTGACAATGCAAAGGTTCTCAACACAGTGCCCGAGAAATGTCACCAAGAGGTGGTACTGATGCCTGTCAAGCACGTGGCTCCAGAGGAGGATGGGGCGAGTCAAAGTCCCCATGGGAGTATTATAAGCAGAAGCGGACAAGTTCATTGTATCCGTGTGCATTGTTATCTGAAGTACTCACATGGAAACTAGAGACTTATTTACTCACAAAATGGAAATATGAATCCTATCCGGAGGTTCCCAAAGGGAACTGAGTCAAGAGGAGGGAGGGTTCAAAAGGAGTGAGACTGTTTTGGAGCAGCTTTCCAAAATTAAAACTTGTCTCGATTAAGTCTCCAGCTTCAAACACTGGGCTTCAGGTTACATGAGGACCAGCTTGAAGGAACTGGAGGTATTTTGCCTCAGAGAGGAGACGCCTTAGTGCAGGGATCTCACTAATATTTGATTTTTGAAGAGCTAGCTATCAGGGGGAAGAGGAATCATACTTGTTCTTTTTGGCGGCAATGGGGGAAAGTTGCAAAAAGACAAATTTATGCTGGATGTCAGTCAGCCATTAGAATGTCCATTAGAGTTGTTCCAAAGTTGTCTTCAGGCAGAAGCGGAAATGAGCTCTTTTTCAACTTGGAAAGCCTGTGATCCTGTTGATGGGAACTCTAAAACAGCTTATTCTCAGGAATTGCTAAAACGAGCCCATCCCGTTCCTATTATTAATCATAATCAGGTCAGTTCTTCCAGACTGTCCAGTTAGCATGTAATGATGAGAAACTAGAGCTCATCCAGCCTTCCACTGTTAATACTTCAACCCCTGAGATTGTCTTGATTATTATATCTTTAGATAACCAAACTCCTTCCTGGCTCCTTCCCCCTTATTCCCTAGATCACCTGCCCGGCCCTCCACTCCCTGAGACTCTTAAAAAAGTCATTTCCCCCCAAAAAACCAACTGCTTAATCACCTAACCATACCTTGCTTAGTCATGGTTAAGGCCATGAGCTATTTCACATAATAAATGGCAAACCATTGGAATTTGTGATGGATTTCTGTCGTCCTAACCCTAAACATGTAGCTAACCACTGTGCTCTCCCAAATCTATTTCATCTTTCTATCTCATATTGTCACTTCACATGGTGTCTTTATTTTTCACTTCACTGTGAAAATTATTTTCAGATTTTTTTTTACACTTTCCATTAAGCAACACTTGGGATACCTCCCAAAAGCAGACTACTGGAGCATCTACTTGGTCCAAACTGCATCCAGAAGTGCTGAGGAGTGGGGTGAGTGACTGAAGGAAGAATCTTAGCCTCCAGTAGTTATTGTTGTATTTTTATTTGCCTTTTGGGGTTAAAAGCAACTGTGATTTTTTTCTGTTTTTAAGTGAATCTTCTCTTGAAGATATATGAGAATTGATCCCTGTGTAGCTCTAAAATTGTATTGCCTCCCACGTGTATTTTTTCTGTATATATTTTCTCAGGTCCAATCAGTTTTTCTGAAATGTGTCATCTTCTTTAGTGACATTTTCACTTCCTTGTTTGGCAGATAAAGTAGTAGGAAGCCAAAAAGGTACCTCCGTGGCCATCAGTGAAGACAGATCCCAAAGAACGTTGGCTTTGGAGTCAGAAGACGTGGTTTAAGTCCCAGCTCTATTGCTTATTAGCCGTATGATCCTTGGCAAATCAGTTCACCTCACAGGACCTTAGTTTCCTCATCTACAAAATGAGAGGATTGGCCTAGGTGACTTCTAAGAATCCTTGAGCTGTAATCTGGGCTCCTATGAATCAGTTTGATCCCTCCCCCTTCTAGTTGTATCTAAACCCTCTTGGGAGGATACTGTTTAGTTAGCTTTCCAGAGAGCCCTCTCCAGGTTCATCTTAACCTCTATTGTTTCTTTGGGAGGTGATACTACTTTTAATCTCCTTTTTTCTTCTGTAATGTACTGCAAATTAACGTGTACTCAAAATCAGTGTTGTCTCTAAATCGCTTGTCACTCTGACTGGCAAGAAGAAAAGCGTCTGGAGGTTCTGTGTTTCTTGGCTTTCTGGCCTTCTTAACTATAGTAAACTGTTTTACATTTGTTAGACTTCTCTTAAGAAATGGTGATCCTAGTATGTGTCTTTATTTTTATCTAGTTCCTCTGCTCAGAATCACAAATGCTCAGCACAAAACCTTGTCGAAAGAAATCACTTATTGAGGGGCAGCGAGGTGGCACAGTAGATAGAGCACCAGCCCTGAAGTCAGGAGAACCTGAGTTCAAATGTGGCCTCAGACACTTAACACTTTTCTGGCTGTGTGACCCTGGGCAAGTCACTTAACCCCAATTGCCTCTGCAAATTAAAAAAAAATCACTTATTGAATGACTGCACCAAATTCAATAGTTTGTTTAAATTAGGCTCCTGGGAATCTTAATGGTTCTCAGTGTTTTCTCCTTACAGTTATACTTTTTTCCTCATAATTTTGTGATTGGGGCCTTTGCTCTAACACATTAATGGCGTGACTATACTCAGAGAGCTGAATCAGAAATGATTCATATGTTGGTCATTTCCCACCTGTCAAGATAGAGTCCATTTTTTTGTCATCATTCTGTGCTAGTCATGGCCAGTACCATCACACCACCCACCTTTCTTCTTGAAGTATTCCCCATATGCAGGTGTGAGGTCTCTGAGTAATTCACAGCATTTGGCCTCTTAACATTTCTTGATCTTGAACCATAGCTTTCTTCCTTAAAAAATGGGTTGTTATTTTGAAAGTTGCTGTCCCTTCTCAATAAATCCCCTCATCACCAGCAGAAGTCTCCCTTGTGACAAAGAAGCACACTAGAACAAAACCACTCACTGCTTCAGTGGCCCGGATGTGTTTGACAAAGACACCTCTGTATTCTACCCCTCTTTTCTGAGACATGGGATGAATGTCTCATTATCAGCCTTTTAAAGTCCTAACTGGTCAGTGCAATAACCAGAATCTCAAGTCTTTCATTACTTTCGATTACCTTATCGTGGTCAACGTGTAGATTGTTCTCCTGGCTCTGCTTATCCTGCCTTGCATCCGTTTATCCAAGGCTTTCCAAGTTTTTCTGACTTCTTCATAGGTTGTTTTCATTACATTCATGTACCGTAGTTTGTTCAACCATTCCCCCAATGTTGGGAGTCCACTCTCTTTCCACTGCTTTGTTATTACAAAAAGTGCTACTCTATGTATTTTAGCATATATGGGACCTTTTCCTCTATCTTCTACCTCCTTGGTAGTATTCTTGGGTCAGTGAAGATGTACAACACAGGGACTTTTCTGACACAGTTGTAAATTGTTCTGAACCGTATTTTTTGGTAGATATTTCTGCTTTCCTTCCCTATAGCTTTGCGTTCAAAGCACCAAGGGTCTTAATCGTGAAGGTCATATTAGTTTCTTCATAGACCTTTTCTGCTTCTTCATTCTCTGAAACATATGTTGGTATGTAAGCCCCAGTTAGGCTCATTGTGGTCTTTTGGCTTCTACTCGTGAGTGCTGCAAGGCAACATGACCCCATGTTTGTGAAATGTGCGTGATGTAAACAGACCTGCTGCCATCTTTATTTTGTAGAATCTCAGAGTTAGACATGATCTTAGAGACCTCTAGTTTAAGCCTTTCCTTTTGCTCCCCTGCTATGGGCACTATGGAAATGGAAGCAAGCTCCATAGGCCCATCTGCCCTTTTGTATTGTTATTAGTTTCAAGGCTCACCATCCACTGACCACAAGTCTCTCCATATTTGGCTAACCTGGTTCTTGCCTGGTAGATCAGTTTGTAGCTGCACTCTACTGCTATAGTTTTCCAGCATGTAGGGTTACCCTCACATTATAATGAGGGATGAAGGTGGGGCTTTTATTAGGATGAAGATATAGTGTTTCTCCCATTTTACAGAGGGTAGAAGCTGAGGCTCAGAGAAAGGTTTTTCCCAAGGTCACATAGATACAAAGTTAGTAAATGCAGGACTGAAACCCACATCTTTTGACTAATTCCAATGCTTTCTTCTTCACCATGCAGCCTTGCTCATGGGCCAATACAGAGAGCTTGAACTAGGGACAAGTGTGGGTCAGGTAGAATAATCTTGGAGATATCTCCTAGAACACAAGGTTCCAAAGGGGGAGAGACCCCAAGATACTGTCCCTAGGGCAGGAGGGGGAGAAAATGAAGAGAGAGACTCTAGAATCCCTTGAAGCTATCTCACAGGGAAAAAAGGGAAGACTTGGGGAGGAAGCCTGCTCCCAAATGTGTCTGTTTTCCCGGGAAAAAGCCCCAATGGCTCAGCCTGAGTTCTGGCTCGGGCCATCTATGATGAATTGTTTTGTCTCTGGTAGAGTTTCACACTTCTGAGATATATACATCTGTGATTTCCTCACTCGAAGAGGGCTTCAAATAAAACAAGAAGGGCATTTTCCCTGAAGAAAACGGGTTTGAGGGTCTCCTTGAGTAGGTCAGAACTGCCCTCCCTTGTGTCCCTGGCAGGAAAGAGAGGCCTAGGCTCAAGTGTGGGTGAAGTGCTAAGTCCAGCAGTGCAGTCAGTTCTGTTTTCCATTGAGTTTTTCTGAATTGTTGCTTAAGAGTCTGCATTAAATTAGAAAAATGATGCCGACTCAAATGCTTTCCAGCTTAAGCAAGTGCCCTTCTTTGGGGCTGTCCAAACCAGAGAAACAACCAGAAGGGTTTTCTTTGAAGTTGTTCTGTAGCTGTAACTTGTACAGAGCAGGCGATGGTTTGGCCTGTACGTGGACAATGCTGCCATCTGCTGCTGAACGAGGCCATAATCAAGGACCATCCTAGGAATCTGATCTAGAAGGGATTTGAGGGATCCAGTCCAACCCTCTCATTTTACAGAGGAAGAAACTGAGACCCAGGGACATCAAAACCACAGTTACAGGTGAGAAAAGTCTCCAAGACAATTAGAGTGAATAGGACAGGGAGTGCTTAACAAAGTTTGGTTGACTCATTGAATTGAGCTTGAATACAGTGAATAAGGCTAGTGAAAAGCCCCTGGACCATCCCATACAACGCCGGGTGAAAGGGCTGTGGCTATTTAGCTCGGAGAGAAGATTCAGTGAGGGCGGGAGAGTATATAGTTCAAATACTTGGAGGCCTCTTACTGTTTGCCAATGGTGGATGGAAGAGCCGTAGGGAAAGCGTCAGAGAAGGAAGCCATAGGTCAGATGTCATAAAAGGTTCCTCACAAAGAGAGCTGTCTGCAAGTAAAATGGACTGCCTGAAGAGAGAGGCACCTCTCTCTCACTGCAGGCCTTTCAAGTACAGGTTAGATAATGAGTTGTTGGGCATGGTGGAGAGGAGATTCTTGTTCAGGGATGCATTGGATATGGTGGTGCTCTGAGATTTGGGGATTCTGTAACTTTAATTTTATGCAAGGTCTTCTAGTTATTACCAATTTTTTTTTCTTCTGGAGAAAAAACTTCCAATCCCTAGAGTTGAAACTAAAAACAGGCCATGAAATTATGCTTGATAAAGGTTTTCAGTGTACATTGTTATATTCAATAACACATCATGGAAATAGATTAGAAGCAATATGGCTTTGGAATCATGAGGACCAGGGCTCATAGACTGACTCTTTTGAGTACTTGTCCATAGGAACCTAGATAAGTCAATCTCAGTGAAGTCTCAAGAGAATCTAGATAAGAATTGTATCAGATGGGCAGACATGGAAAGGTGGCCATCTTAGAACACTGTATATCAAAGAGCCAAAGAACTATGATTGTGGCCAAAAATATACCCTGCAAAATTAAATATAATTCTGAATGGAAAAAAAAAAGGATTTTCAATGAATTGTCAGACTTTCAGGATTTTGTTGGAAAAATAATCAAAAAAATGTGACATGTAAGTAAGATCGAAGAGAAATGTCAGATATCTTTTTTTTTTTTTTTGCTTTTTGCTGAGGCAATTGGGGTTAAGTGACTTGCCCAGGATCACACAGCTGTTACGTGTCTGAGACCAGATTTGAACTCAGGTCCTCCTGACTTCAGGGCTGGTGCTCTATCCACTGTACCACCTAGCTGCCCCGAGAAATGTCAGATATCAAAGAATAATTTCAAGGGATTCAATAAGGACAAACTTTACGGTTTATATGTGGAAATGTAAAACATATGTCCGAGATTGTCATTAGTAAGTGGGTAGTTCAAAAGAGCTAAGTGTGATGTCATTATAAAAAGCAAAACTGGATAGGAAAAAGTTTTAAAAAATGATCAGATTATGTAAATGAGGTTCAAGAGCAAAAATTGACACAGGAATCAGATGGGGGAGGAGGGTGAGGAGCTCTGGAATCCCATTCACATCCGGAATGTGTTAAAGAGAGAATAATAGATGTATATCTTGAAGGATATATAAGTCCTTCTAAATTTATTGAGAAATAATCAGGAGAGGAAATTGGACAAGGGGGGGTATAGAAAGAAGTGTAAATTAATAGGAATGGGATAAGGTATCTAGATTAATAGCAGTGGGATGAAGGGGGGGGAAAGGTGGGGGGAGAGGATAAGGGATTGATCCTGGGGGCAGGTGGGTAGAAGAAGTGGGGACAAGGCAAAGTGGGTAAAAGTAAAGCAAAGGATCAGCAAGGATAGGAAATAAGAGATATACACAAACATAATAATAATGATCAGTAGTAGAATTTATTAGACAAAGTAGGGGGAGTAATCAATTGTCTCAGACAAAGTTAAAGTTAAAATAGATTCAATCAAAAGAGAAAAAGATAGGGAAAGTACACTGTATGTCAGCCATATTAATATTATTTTAGCCTATTCAAAACTAAATCGTATAAAGTTGGAATATCACTGTGGTGTATGAAATGACGAGTTGGTAGATTTAGAAAAATATATGTATCTATAAATATATCCAGACTCAACTGTAGTCCACTTGGAGGAGGTAGGGGAGAGAAAAGAGGGGGAAAAGAAAGAATAAAATAAAAAGTGCACAGCAGAGAACAAAAGAAAACTTTGCAAAGAAGCAAAGATGAACAGTTCTGAAGATAGTGTAGTATTTATTATATATGCTTTCTAGAAAGGGAAATATATTGTTTCATATTTTGAATCCTCTCATGTTCAGCTATACACATGACAATTTTTTTCTTTTTGTTTTTTATACTTATGTGCAAAAAAAATTTTAACATTCATTTTTAAATGTGTTTTTTCTTTTTTTTTTCTATTTTGTTTTTAAGTTTTAACTAAATAAATACATAAAAAAGTAGAGGGTGAGCACCAGGGTCAAAGGCCACAGGAAGGCTAAAAAGAATCAGTGAGAAAAGACTATTGAATGTGGCAACTGAGAGACCACTGGTGACTTAGAGAAAACAGTTTCAATTGGAAGCTGGAGAGTTAAGATGAGAGAAGAAAGGAAGTGGAAGCAACAATATAGACAGCTTTCTCAAAGAGGATAGCCACAAAAGGGACCAGAAAAGTGGTACAAAAGCTAGCAGGGATGAAAGAATCAGGAGAGGGTTTTTTGAGGTTGGAAGAGACACGGGCATGTTTGTAGGCAGTAGGCAATGAGCCATCCGAGAGAGAGAGAGAGAGAGAGAGAGAGAGAGAGAGAGAGAGA
>JAJPUD010011426.1:17447-37994 GCA_023553655.1 Myrmecobius fasciatus | reverse complement strand
AGAGAGAGAGAGAGAAAGAGAGAGAGAGAGAGAGAGAGAAAGAGAGAGAGAGAGAGAGAGAGAGAGAGAGAGAGAGAGAGAGAGAGAGAGAGAGAGAGAGAGAGACATGGAATATAAGTAAGCAAGTGTGTGGGGATGATAGAAGGGGAAATTTGCTGGTGAAGACAGGGTGGAATGACAGCTGATGGTGCAATAACAATAATAATGCTGTATTTATATGCCAAAATCTGGTCAACCAACCACCAACTTATTTTTTCTACTTTTTTGTCATCCCAGTAGTGCCAGTAGAAATAGTTTTTAGGTGGCATAGTGGGTAGAGTACTGAATTTAAAGTCAGAAAGGCCTGAGTTTGAATCCTTGCTCAAACACTTACTAGCTGTGTGATCCCTGGTAAGTCATTTAACCTATGTCTTCTTTAATTTCCTCATTTGAAAAATGGTGATAATAATAACATCTACCAGCCAGGGATATTGTGAGGACCAAATGAGATCATGATTGTAAAAAGCTACTCTTATGTGGATTTTTTTTCCTTCATGTCAATAACTTCCTTGGAATATAGTCTCCTTAGTAACCATTAGATAAAAGTATATGAAAAGTTTACTAACTTTTTTGCGTAATTTTAAATTATTCTCCAGAATGGTTGAACCGATTCATACTATCATCAACAGTGAATAAGGATGATGATGATGATGATATAATTTATACGCAGAATTTTTAAGGCTTGCAAAGCACTTTATGTGGTGTCAGTTGATACACACAACGGTTCTATGAAGTAGGTGCTATTATTGGGGCTGCTAAATGGCCTGGAGTCAAGAAAACTTCCTAAATAAAAATCCTACCTCTGACACTTCCCAGCCGTGTGACCCTGGAGCAGTCACTTCATCCTGTTTGGCTCAGTTTCCTCTTCTGTAAGCTGAGCTGGAAAAGGAAACGGCAAACCCCTGCAGTATCTTTGCCAAGAAAACCCCCAAATGGGCTCACAAAGAGGCAGACAGGAATGAAAGCACTCAAAAGCTACAAAGTTGGTATCATTCTCATTTCACAAATGAAGAGCCTGAGGCTACAGTTAGTATCTTTTTCACTTTTGTTTAGCATTTTATCTTTCCCCACTTATATGTAAAAACAATTTTTAACATTCATTTTTAAAGCTTTGAGTTCCAGCTTCTCTCTCTTTCTCCCTTCCCTCCTCCCTCCCTTTGACAAGGCAAACAGTTCAATATGGGTTACACATGTGTAGTCATGCAAAACATTTCCATTATAGTCATGCTGTAAAAGAAAATATAGACCAAAAAAATGCTCATGCAAAAGTTGAAAAAGTATGCTTCAGTCTGAATTCAGACACCCATCAGTTCTTTCTCTGGGTAAGGGAAACATTTTTCATCACAAATCCCTCAAGAGTTGTCTTGGATCATTGTATTACTGAGAATGGTTAGATCATTCAGAGCTGTTCATCTTACAATATTGCCTTTTCTTTGCACACAGTACATGTCACTTTGCATCAGCTCATGGAAGTCTTGTCCAGGTTTTTCTGAGAGCATCCTGTTCATCATGTCTTATAACATAATAGTATTCCATCGTATTCTCATATTACATTTTATTCAGCCATTCCCCAATTGATGACCATCCTCTCGATTTCTAGTTTTTTCCTCCAGAAAACAGATGCTATGAATGTTTTGTCCTTTCCTTTTAATTTGTTTTCTCTTTTGGGATATAGATCTAGTAGTGCTATGGTAGTGCGTTGCATGGTTTTATAACCTTTTGGGCATAGTTCCAAATTGCTCTACAGAATGGTTAAATCAGGTCACAATTCCACCAACAGTGCATTAATGTCTCATTTTTTCCCACAAGCCCTCCAACGTTTATCATTTTCCTTTTCTGTTCTATTAGCCAATCTTTTTTTTTAAATTAAAGCTTTTTATTTGTATCACATATGTATGGGTAGTTCCTCAGCATTGATCTTTACAAAGCTTTCCATTACAAATTTTACCCTCAGTCCCCTCCCCTCCCCTAGATGGCAGGAAGTCCACTACATCTTAATAATGTTAAAATACTTGACAAGTTGTGCAAGAAAAATCCTATCTACAAGAAAAAAAAAGAAAATCAGAAAAAGGAAACAAAATACAAGCAAACATCAATCAAAAGCATGAAAATGTTATGTTGTGGTCCACATTTCATATCCCTCTCTCTGGGTGTATATGGCTTTCTTCACTGAAAAATTGGAACTGTTTTGAGACAATTCTTTGTTGCAGAGAGCCATGTTCATCAGAGTCGATCATCATATAGTATTGTTGTTGCCGTGTATAATGATCTCCTGGTTCTGCTCATTTCACTGAGCATCAGTTCATGCAAGTCTCTCCAGGCCTCTCCGAAATTGTCCTGCTGGTCGTTTCTTACAGAGCAATAATATTCCATAACATTCATGTACCATAATTTATTCAGCCACTCTCCAATGGATGGGCATCCGTTCAGTTTCCGGTTTCTAGCCACTACAAAAAGGGCTGCCACAAACATTTTTGCACATGTGGGGCCCTTTCCCTCCTCTAAGATCTCTTTGGGATATAAGCCCATCTATTAGCCAATCTAATTGGGTATGTAATAATACTTCAGAAGTGTTTTAATTTGTATTTCTTCAATCAATAGTGAGTTAGAACATTTTCACATGGTTATAGATATAATTAATTAATTTGAAAATTGGTCATATTTTTGATCATTTATCAATTAGAAAATGGCTCTTATTTTTGTGAATTGGACTCAATTCTCTATATATTTGAGAAATGAGGCCTTTATCAGAGAAACTTGTTTCAGTTTTTTTGTCACAGTTATTCTTGCTAACTCTATTTCCTCATTTATTCTATTCTCTCACTCCTTTCACCCCATCCTTTCTCAAAAGTCAAAAGACTTCCCCTTCCCCAATATGCCCTCCCTTCTGGGGAGATATTATTATGATTTTCATAATTATCAAGATGATGTGTGTAACGAATATACTAATAATTTAGATTTCTCCGAGCTGCCTCTTGTGTCTCATTTACTAAGGTGTTGGCTTGTTTTTCATGATTTTCTTGCATCTTTCTCATTTTTCTTTGCAAATTTTTCTCTGCCTTTCTTAATTTTCAAAATCCTTTTTGAGCTCTTCCATGGCCCGAGACCAGTTCATACTTTATTGAAGGCTTTGGATGTAGGAGTTTTGACTTGGTTATCTTCTGAGTGTGTGTTTTGCTCTTCCTTGCCACCACAATAACTTTCTATGGTTAGAATATTTTTTCTCTAGTTTATTCATTTTCCCAATCCATTACTTGACTTTTAACTTCTTGTTAAAGTAGGACTCTTTACAGGGTGGAGTGTGCATTGTCCCAAACTTCAGGGGTTTTGTGCAGCTATTTTCAGAGATCCTTCTAGGGATCTGTAAGTTTTCAATTCTTCCAAGATGATATGATCTAAGAACAAGTGTTTACTAAACTCCTGGCCTGTGCTGTGCTCTGTGAATGACCACAAGCACTCTTTTCTTCCCTGGAACTATGGAGAGGGTCCCTGCTCCATTGTGGCCACAAGCTCTGGTGTGCTAGAACTCCTCCTCACCAGGGACAACCACCCTAGAATGAAACCTAGATCCAAGCATAGGAAAAGCAGCAGAATTCTATCTTAGTGCTAGTAAAGACACCCCTGTTATCTCCTTCTGACCTGTTGTTTGACCTCCCTTACCATTTGTGGGCTGAGAGCTCCAGAAGCTGCCACTGCTATTGATTCAGTGGCTCTCAAGGCCTACTCCTGATTTGCTGGGGCTGGAGTTGTATGGGTTCTGCCTGTCCAGGACTGCACTCCACTCTCACCCTGGTGCAACCTTCTAAGTTGTGTTGAGCTGGAAAATTATTTCCCTCCATCTTTGGTGGGGGAAGGTTCTGCTGCTCTAGAGTTTGTTTAGAATCATTATTTAAAGATATTTGGAAGGATTTGAGGAAAACCTCAGGTGAGTCCCTGCTTTTACTCCATCTTCAACTAGCAAATATCTAAGACTGGATTCAAACTGTGGCCTTTCTGGTTTCAGGTCTGGCACTCTAACCATTACACTACCACAGCCAATTCAACAATGAGCTTTGTCAACTTTTCTAGCATGATAGTTATGAAGTGATACCTCAGAAGTATTTCCATTTATATTTTTCTGGTGAACATTTTCTCTAGGAATTGAATTTCTTTTGAAAATTATTTGTTGATATGTTCTCCCAGGCTTGTTTGCAAACATGATATTTAAGATAAGCCATTGTTTCCTTGCAATAGTGGCACTCCAGATCCCTTGCTAGAAGCCCTTATGCTTCTAGCCTGGCCCCTACAGAAAACCACCCTTGAAGAGATATGGCCTAAAAGCTGTTTCTGCTGGGACTGCAGCCCCTGCCTCCTCAGCAGCTACAGAAAGCATCACCCAGAGAGGAAACTGAAGTCCTCAACTCTCAAATGGTTCGCCAGCACAAACTGGGGTCATTTTATCAGTCAAAATGCTATGAAGGAAGGAGCCTGGCCATTCACTTTCCTGCTGGATCCTAAGGCTTGGGAAATTTTTCCATGCAATTTGCTGAAGACTTGTGTCTTCCCCCATCAGAATGTGGGCACCAGAAAGTGAGTCACTTTTCCCTTTGTATCCTCAGTGCTTGAACAATCCTCAGCAGATATTATGCACTTAATAAATGCCTTTTCACGAATTTGCTTTGTCTATTGGGAATTGGCACTTAATTTTGCAGATTTATGACCATTTACAAAGCCTTTGGTTGTCAGACTATTGAGTTTACGTAATGCAAGGAAGTTTTCCTCAATCCCTATCTTTTCTTCTGATTTTGGTTGAATTTTACTTTGTCACAAGCTTTTTGATTTTATAGAATTGGGATTTACTAATTTCTCTCTTATATTCTCTACATACGGTGTCTACAGGTTTTTTTTCCGCTCATAATCATGAGAGATATTGAATGTTCATTGTTATGGTGTAATGTAACACTGAGCTGGGCAATCCTTTGGGGAGGGACGCATTGTGGCATAAGAGATTGATCCATATTGAATTTTCCCACAACCGAAGGCCACGCTTTTGTCTTCTTCATCATTCTTACTGAATGCAGTCTGTGTTATTGGGTTAATTGAGCACTAGGTTTGGAGGTTCATTTGTTTTAAGGCCTTTTTATACTCCGTTCTGCTAATCTAATTTCCTTTTTTGGGGGGGAGGGGCCCAAATGTCAAATAGTTCTGATAATTATATAATCTGGTCTAACCAAGTCCTGCTCCTCCCTCTTTGTTTTCATTATATCCCTTGCTTTTGTTGTCATTTAAGTTCTCCACGTAAATTTTTCAAAGGTTTTTTTTTCAATTTTTCTAAAGTATCCTTTAATTTGAGTCATTTCAGTTAGGTCTAACTCTTCATGACCACATTAGGGATTTTCTTGGCAAAGACATAGGCGTGATTGGCCATTTCCTTTCCCAGCTCACTTAAAGATAGGAAAACTAAGGCAAACAGAGTACAGAGATTTGCCCAGTCACCTAGCTAATACACATCTGAAGCCAGTTTTGACCTCAGGAAGATGAGTTTTCCTGAAGTTAGGCCTAGTACTGTATTCACTATGGCACCTTGCTGCGTGCAAACCTGCCAGCAAACAATGTAATTGGCATAGACCAAATCTAGGGAGTAATTTGAGTAGTAGTGTTATTTTTGCTAGCTTGGAATATCCTGGCCACCAACAGTGAATATATCTTATTTCTTCCGTGAAAATTGCTTTGCTTAGTCAGTAGTTGCGTTTCTATCAGTCTCGTGTATGTCTTAGTAGTTTAATTCCTAGATATTTAATGCATTTTATTGTCATTTTAAATAAAATTTATTTTTTACCCCTTTCCATTTTGTGTTGATAATGTACAGAAAAACTAATGACTTTGGTGGATTTGTTTTATATATCCTACTGGACTAACACAATAGTCTTGATTCATTTTTCGATTGATGACCTATGGCTCAGGAAATAAACCTGGGAAGACTTGGAAGTCATCCATAGCAGACCAAGTGGGGAGACCAGCTGGGGCGCTGGGTTGAGTAGTCAAAGAATCTAGGGCTCTGATTTTCAATTACTTCATCACGAAAATGAACAATTTTGGTATTTTTTGATCAGAGGGAGGAAGTCCCCTTGACTGCCTGTGGCCAGCGGGGGAGAATATGTTCTGGGATTAATAGTAAAAATGAATAATATTTTGTAAATGTTACTGTAGCCTTTTTACTAATAGATTAGTGGATAGTTTTGCATCAATATTTATTAGTGGTATTAGTCTATAGTTTTGTTTCAGCTTCAATTTTCCTGAACCACATTTGTTTTCTAGAATGAGTCTGACTAGGGTGCCTTCTTTCTCCTTTTTGGAGTTTATGCAGTATATAGCTGGACTTTAAATGTTTCCCACACTTCACTTGTCAGTGTATTTGGAGCAGGGGCTTTCTTGAGGCACTCACTCATGACTTGACTTCCACTTCTGAGATTGGATTGTTGAAAATCATCTTTTTCTGATTTTGTTACATTGGGTATTTGTATTTTTGACCATATTCATCTGTTTCATTTAAGTTTTACTGGCAGTCAATAAGAAGAGTAGTTTTGATAATTTTCCTGATTTCCTCTCCATTTATTGTGAGTCCTCCTTCCTCATTTTTAAAATTTTAGAACTTTGGTTTTCTTCTCTGTTTTCCTAGTAGTTGATAGGTTTATTTTATGAATATTTAAAAACTACTTTCAGTTTTATTTCTCAGTTCAATTGTGTTGCAAAAGAAAAACATTAATCATATACTCTGTGATATAGGCTCAAACCTGCAAGCGAACAATTTGGAACTGAACTTATAGTTAATTCAAATCTAAACACTTTTCCAATTAGAAGGTCAATCGGAGGGGCTCCTCATGCTGTCCAGCTTCATCCAACACAAGCACAAAGTTTGGTTGTGTTTCCTCATTGCTATGTATAATTGCTTTCTATCATCATTGCTTACTATTTCTATCATTTGTTCTTTGACAAACTCATTATTTGATAAAGTTCTTTTTTTGCTGAGGCAATTGGGGTTAAGTGACTTGCCCAGGGTCACACAACTAGGAAGTGTTATATATCTGAAACTAGATTTGAACTCAGATCCTCCTGACTTCAGGGCTGCTGCTCTATCCACTGCGCCACCTAGCTGCCCCTAGATAAAGTTCTTTAGTCTCCACTTAGGTCTTTTTCCTTTGTTCCCTTTTCCCTTCCTGATTATAAATTTTACTGTTATTTGTCCAGTGTTTTTTCTGCATTTCTTATGAATTCTTTCTGCCTGAGCAGTTGACAATTTTGATTCAAAAGCTATGTGATGTTGAAAAAGAAATTTCCACTCAAAGTCGTCAAATGTTTAGCATCATCTAGCTTTTCTACGTTCTGTTCAAAACCTGTCATTTCTTTCATTTGGCTTTCATTTAAAGTGTGGCAGAAGCACATTGAATTCCCTACCCGTTATTATCTGATCTTTGTGTATTCCTGTAATCCAGTTAGTTTTTTTTTTTCCCAGCAGTCCTTAGGTGGTGGCTACTTGGAGCATATCTAGTTAATGCTGACATGTTTCCTTATCAGTGGTTCCTTTGGGCAAGATGGCATCTTCCTGACTACAATCTTTCTTGATTATGTTTCCTTATCTGAGATCACAATTGCAACTTCTGCCTTGTGGGATTTAACTGAGCCACAAATAATCATACTGAAATACCTTATTTCAATTTGTATGATTATGATATTGTGTCTCTGTATACATGTATGCATGTGTGTAGTGTGTGCATGTATAAATATACACATATGTGCACATACATTTTATACATAAGAGATTGTTGGATTTTGTTTTCTAATTTCCTTTGCCATTCCCTTTCCTTTTAAGGATGTTTTTTCTTTTTGTAACTATAATTATAATTGTTTGGTTTTCTTTCCATTAAATTCAGTCAGAATATGTACACATACACGTATACTTTTTTTATTTAATCAATACTAGAGATATGTATTGCTTCAAACAACCTGATCTCAGGCCCTCCTGTTTTCCCCATCCCCTCTCAATCTAGACACAGATCCCTTGATCTAGCCTCCTCTCTCTCTCTCTCTCTCTCTCTCTCTCTCTCTCTCTCTCTCTCTCTTTAAGGTACTCAGTCAATATGTATTCAGAGCATCATAGATCTATAGCTGAAAGGGACCTCGGAGCACAACCTCCTGATTTTACAGAAAAGGAAACTGAGGCCCCTGTTAGTGAAAACATTTGCTCAAGGTTGCACACCTGGTCATTGGCAAAGCCAGGATTTGAACCCAGATCTGCTGAGTTCAAATACTGGGCCCTTTTCCCCAGTTCCAGACAGCTTCCTTGGCAATATTTTCTGAACTTACTCTTTTTCTGTTATAGTTCCAAGTGATCCCTCCCCATTTCCATCTTTACTTTTGAATAACCTTTCCCTGTGAATGCCCTGACCCATTGTCTTTTAGGGTATTTACTTTTTTGGACACTCAAACCCCAAGCTTGTGTTTTTGTTCCCTCATTAACACAGTTCTGAGAGGTAGCTGCTATTATTCCCATATTAGAGATGGGGAAACTGATTTGGGCACATTTGAACCTTACTTTTCCTGTCTGTAGCACTTCTCTTGCACCAGACGGCCTGAATCTTCAAGAAGTCTCTCCTTCCCAGCTTTCTACAAATGATGTTCAGAAGTCTTCTGTTCAGTTTACCTTTGGGTCATTTTGAGACAGACTGCTCCTTATTTGTGCTTCCCCAATCTCATACCTGGAAAATGGATTTTTGAACCCAAATGCTAAGTATTGATCCCAGTTAGATTTCACCTTATCAGCTTCTGCCCAGTCTTCTGGCCTGTCAAGATCTTTCAAGATCTGGGCTCTGTCATTGAGAACATCGGCAGTTTTTGTTAGCTTGGACCATCTGGTGAACATGTCAGTTATGTGTTTATCCAAGTCATTTTGGAGCAAACAGCAGAGACTCCAAGGACATTTCATTTCACATGTGGGAGTCTGGCCATCTCACAGGTACAATTTCCCAGTTGTACTGATATCTAGTCACAACTCCTCACTTTTCCCCCCACAATAGAATGAGAGACTCCCTAACACTGAACTAACACCATATATGGATTTCATCCATTTCTGGTCTTCCATTTTCCTTAGTTTGTGCCTTTCAGAAAAAATATGGAGGACTTCTCATCTTTTCTAATGAGACTTCATGTTCTCTGGATGTTCCGTGATTGCACAAATAATTGCTTTTTGTTGCCGATTCAAAGTATTAAGATGCAAGGCCACGGTCTTTGGTACCCCGCCAGGAGCAGACAGAACAGCAGGAGACAGCTCATCCTGTTCCCACACGACCATGAGCTCCTCTGCTGAATCTCTCTAATTTGAAAGTGTTTTGTTCTCCAAGTATAACTCAAAGATTATGATTATTTGCTGTGCTAACATCTACTTAAAATGCTTTTCTGAATATTTCATGAATCACCGTTAAGCTTGGGCAGTTGTGGCCAACACACACACATATTGGCAGTTTGGAGATTGGTATAATGGACTGAACGCTGGCCTAGAAACCAGAAAGCCCAGAGTTTAAGTCTTGCTTCTATGTGGTGGGCAAGTCATTTAACCTCTGAGTCCTCAAGGCAACTAAGAATCTAAGTTGCAAAAGGGATGCCAACTGGTATCGGTGGGCGGAATTTCTTTAGGTTGAGAATTCCCTTTAACACCAGTGACATCACAGCTACTACAGTCCCTGTCCCTTTTCTTGTCTGGTCCAGTGCTATGGGCACCCAAAGAGCAAAGAACAATTATGCTACTGTCAGAAACCATAAAGCTGTTTGACCCGCTCTGTTTCCTATCTCGTCTGACAAATTTTCTAGTAAAGGAATATAAAGAGAACCCACAGGGAAAAAAATTTAAAAAAAAAGAAATCCCATAGGGATTTTTTTTTCTTACAGTATATGTATACACTTGACGGTAATGGATCACTGAGGCTGTAGAATAATTAGTTTTCTGTAAAGCAGAAAATCTGTTAGAAAACTGTCTGAAGGAAAATCACTATCTATGGCCAAAAAAAATGCACACAGCAACTATTGACTCTAGGACTACTACACAGTCAGGTGGCACAGAATAGTGCCAGGCCTGGAGTCAGGAGGAGCAGATTCTAATCTGACCTCAAACACTCACTGTGTAATTTGGGGCAAATCAATTCATCCTGTTCTACTTTGGTTGTAAAATGAGCCAGAAGAAGAAATGGCAAGTCACTTCATCTTTGCCAAGAAAACCCCAAATGGGGCCATTAAGGGCCTGACATGACTCAAATGACTTAAAAGCTCTACTACAATGACTACTATTCAATTGAAAAGTCTGTTTTCATTGGCTTCTCCAGTTACCCATGCTCCACTGGGGCAGCATTGACTTATTCTGCTTGCTCATGAAGTATAGAAATGCCACAATTTCATTTTGCCGGCATGTAACAGATGCAAAATATATTGACCCAATAACCATGATAGTTTCATTGAATTCTAAACTGTTGAAGCTGAAAAGGACCTCAGAGATCATCTGGACTAAGCTATCATGTAACAGATGGGTACACTGAGGCTCAGGGAGCTGACTGGACTGAGATTGCAGTTGATCTTAAAGACCCTTCTCGCTCTAGTATTCTATTCTTCTAATTGAATGGAAAATGGCGCTGAGTAAGTTTGAATAAAGTCCACCTCATCTGCATCTCCATACCCAGTTGTTGTCTGGATGAACCTCTAAGTGTGAGAGCCTTACAAAGCAAGTACGTGCAACCTCACAGAGGGTCTCCTCCGCCCCGCAGCTCAAAGCTGACATTTTCTATTGCCCATTTGAACTCACCACAAGTAACCAAAAATGTTGGTAGCCCTTGAAGCTCGTGGGTAAGCGTGCCCCTTTGAGGAGGAGATCTGGCTCATATGGCCACAAATATGGGTATGGACTCATGAAACATGGAAATGGACACAAGGCTTGATTTGCAAAGTCTTTATTTATGTTGTATACACATAGCATCACACTCAGTCTTAGAACTGATTATCTCTACATCATCACAAAGCTATGTTAAGGTTCAATAACACTTAACGTCAAAAGAAATGCTTGATGGTTTGTCCAAGATGTCACACTGGAAATAGCAAGTTTAGCTGAACTTAATGAGTGTTTTCACAAGGCTATGGGCACTAGCTTATTCTACTGATGGAGCAGAATCTGAAATGGATTACTTAGTTTCAATGAACAAGTGAACTCAGAGTGAACAAGCCCTCCACACTACAAGAGCAAAGAGCAAACAACAATTGTGCTACCATCAGAAACCATTAAGACGTTTGACCCCTTCTGTTTCCTATCTCGCCTGACACATTTTCTCATAAAGGAATATGAAGAGAGCCCACAGAGATTTTTTTTCTTATGGTTTATGTATACACTTGACTGATGGATTACTGAAGCTGTAGCATAAGAATTTTTCTGTAAAGCGGAAAGTCTATGTTAGCAAACTATTTGAAGGAAAATCACTATCTCTGGCAAAAAATTGTACGAAGCAACTACGGACAACTCTGTATTATCATAACATTTAAGGCAGTGTGACGGTTCTGTTCCCAGATTTGGTAACAGTGAAATTCCCTTTGATGATCTTCAGACCAGAGAATCTCTCGTTGAGGGTCATCTTAGTCTGCAGAAGAGAAAGAGAAGTGTCTTCCATTAGTCATCATGATGTATGGTTGTAAACAGTACCCCAATGTCCATAGGACCTGGCCACCGAAGCATTTAAAAGGAAGCAGAGCATTTGGGGAACATTTGTGATCCCCACACACATCATATTCTTCCAGTCCCTCAAGAACTTTCCATGGCTCCCTGCTGCTTAGAAGTTCAAGTCTAAATTCTTTATTTTTGGCCCCAAAGTGCCTAAGCCTCTGTCCTACACTGAACCCCATCAGGGAGCCTCCCTGCCAGCCAAAGTGGTCCCTCGAACATATATGCTACCTTCCGCACCCGTGCTTGCCCCCCCCATCTACTACTTCAAAGTTCAGTTCATACTTGAGACCTTCCCCAAAGCCTCAAAGATCAGTGGTCTCTTCCCTCCTCAAACTCCATCAACTATCTGAACCACTCCTGAAGCTTGCTGCTATCTCCCTAGCTGGACCGGGCCGCCAGGGTACACCACAAAATTCAGAACCTGGAGTCAAGAAAACCTGAGTTCAAATTTCACCTCAGATGCTGACTAGTTGTGTGGCCCCACACAAGTCACTTCCCCTCAGTTTCCTCATCTGGAAAATAGGGATTGCAAAAGCACCTATCATGAGGATCAAATGAGATTATCTTTGCACACCTAGGTCCTGGCTTTCAAATTAAATGCAAAGGCCACAAAGGCAGGACACACAAATCCTCATGTTAAACACCTCAGCTGGGAATCCCACAGTGCTTTGCAGTTTAAAAAATACTTGAAAGCCACATCTCATTTGCAGCTCCTCAGAAAAGTGAGGACAGAAATCGAGTTAATTGAGGTTCTGTTCTTGTATTCAGTCCAAGTAGATCTTGTAAAATCCAAGTTCAGCCTGAAAGCAATGTGGAAGTTTTACTTGGTGCCTTGGAAACGATTTCTGGGGGTTGATTCTGTTCACCATACCTGATTGGCAACTGCTCGGAAATTGTATCTCAGGGAGATCCCTCTGGGCTGAAACTTCTCAGGCTTAGGACTGTTCCACTTATCTTTCAGGAATGAAGCTTCGCCATCAGACCTCTTGAACCTGTGAATTAAAAATACATATGGAAAGCTGTGAGTGAAACTCGGCATGCACTGAATCAGTGCTACTTCCTCCAGCCCTAGCACTGGTGGACAGTTAAGATGCTTTGACATTGAATGAATAACTGACTGTGCAGGCTAAGGGACAACTCTTCCCCTCTCTGGCTTGACCTTTCCTCTGAAAACTGAAGGGCTTGGATCAACCCATCTCAAAGGTTCCTTTCGGTTCTAAGCACTAAGGAGCTAATTCACGAATCTAGGCCCACTAAACCACCTCGTCCACCTAGACTCCAGCAGCTGTGTCACATCTGGGGTGGGGGGGGTGAGTCTGTACCAGGAAAGAAAGGCTGTTTTTTTTTTCATAGGACTTTTTCAGGTGCCCCTTTTTTCCTTCACCAGATGAAGAGGGCTGGAGTTTATCATGGAGCTGTCCTCCCCCTCCTTCCACCCTTACCCAGAGGAAGCTGGAAAAGTAAGGGGAGGGATGGGGAAGAGCCATTTTGAATATCAACATTCACTAAATTGAAGAAAATGGATTCGAATGAATCCTCTGAGATGCCCCTGAATCTATGACTCCATGAAAATCAAAAAGAAGGAAGGGAGGGAAAGGGTAGATGAAGGTGGCTACACACTGAAAACATGCTCCTCCCCCCCCCCAACACACACCCAGTGGCTGAACCAAAAAGGTAGGAACTGTTACTTACTGCCTACTTATGCTGATTTGAGGATTGGCCACAGAAACCGTCAGGATTGATCCAGGTCTGAGCTGGACTTGGTACCTGCCAGAGAAATTGTATCTACAGACATTTAGTGCAGACCCAGTCCTGCCCCACCCAACCCCATGAGTGAGATGGATGAACCTCATCCTGGTATATAGTCACCTGTTTTTGTTTGGAGATTTCCCCTCGGCTGCCCGCATCTTGTGCGGTGGTGGAGGTGGTGGTATCTGAGGAAAGGTTAGACTTTGGAGTCAGAAGGGGTCTCCAGGCCATGTTGGCCAGTCTCTAGCTGCCCAGAACTCCTACAACATCCCTGACAAGTAGGGATCCTATGCCCTCCAGTGAAGGAGGGGGCTCAGCCTGAGGTCAGCTAGCTCTCAAGGTTAGAAAATTATTGCAGAACTTGAGCCTGGGTGACTCGGTGCCTCAGTGTCCCTAGCCTTGCACTCAGGTCTAGTCTAGACGCGGTCTTCTGGACCTAAACTGGTATCAGTCATTCTCTTCCCCTCCATTTTACTGCCCATTAACCAAGTAACACAGGGCTGTGGTAGAGAAGGAACTCTTTGGGGGCAAATCCCCCCAATGGAAAATATGTGCCGTTTTGGGATACACATTGATATCGGTCTCCTAGACTGAGAACTGGCAGGAACTACAGAGACGGAAGCCTGGTCCAGTCCTCTTATTTACAGATGAGGAGATCTGTTCAAGATCACATGGCTAGTAGGGAGCAGAACTCAGATTCGGGGAGGGGGGGCTTCTTCCCATATTGATGCCGGGAAGCAGATCTTATGGAATTAATAACCAGATCACAAAGTAAAGGATGAAATTGGCTACTTGAAGAAACCAGGTCCATCAGAGACAAAACAGTCTATAAAATAAAACCCGGATTGTGGCTTATAAACTCAAAATTATGGAAACTCACCCCCCGGTTCTGATTCACTCTGTTGTCTCTCTGCTTCTTCTGCTTCATTGTTCTGTTCGATACACAAGACTCGATATTACTTGTAAGCAGACACATCTTGTAGGAAATGGAAGCATGACTTGGAGATGAGTTATTTAGAATGGATGGTTTCAGAGCTTGACCATGAGATTGAAAATATGACCTCAAAAGCCAAAGAGGGCTCTGCAAGCAAACGAGCCCTTGGGTGGGGGCGCAAATGCCGCTCCCGAGGTATCTTGGGACTTACCGATTAGATCTCCTTCTTCAGGACCAGACTTTCAACCCAAACCAATCTGATTCTAAGTGGCCACCGAGAGATCCCAAGCCCCATTTGGTCACCACTGGGGTCCAGATCAACCCGGATTGAATGTAAGTAGCAATCACTTCTGCTTGGGCCAGATTCATTTCCTTCCCCCTCCCAGATTCATTTGCTTATTTATTTATTTAGATTTTTGTTTGGGACTAGGTGGAAGAGGAGATTCTTTGTCTTGGTGGCTACCTAGCCTTAATCACTGAATGGGTACAGCCCCGGGCAAACTGAGACCTCTTGGAGACCTTCCCTTCAAAAAGCCACAGTCTCCCATTTTCTTGGGGCCATCTCCAGTCATCTGGATCTACAGCTAGCCATTGGATCCAGATGCTCTGGAGGGGAAAGTGAGGCAGGTGCCCTCGCACATCCCGCCCTCCCTCCCTGAAATCCCATTTACTTACATGTCATGGCATCGCTTCCCTGATGACACGGGCCTCTCGAAGGACAAACAACAACAACCTCAGTGGAGGCATGAAGGCTTAGTGTTTATCATGAAGTCTAAGGAAACCTAACTTGGAACGTTTTTGTTCAAAGAAATCAAGTTTTCCCAACAAGCAGACTGACCCCAGCGCTCAACACCAATGGCGGCATGCAGACTCAACTACGAATGAATGAACGAGCAGGGATGAAACTGCTGAGCGGCCAGAAACGAAACTCCTACCTGGTGGCCAAGGTCTCCCCAAAGACGACGGAGCTGGATCCCTCAGAAGAGCTGAGGAAACAGAAAGGTAACAGGGAGGGCAGTGAAGGATCTGGGTGGTGGTGCCAGAGAGACAACCACTCTGACAATCGTCTAGAGGGCCTCTATTTCCCAAGGGACGGAACAGATCAGAGGTCCCAGGCCCCAAGGCTTGTTTGGCCTGGAGTTTTTCTAAGGGACTCATTCCCAGTCTGAGGTCTTGTCACAGGTCGTGTTGTATAAATTCAAAGATGCTCTGGATGGCCAATTGTGATACTGACTAGGGTTTGCTAGGTTTGTGTTTGTGAAGCTAGTATTCTAGAGGGCACATGGCAGAGGAAAGGAAAAAGGAGAGAGACCCAAATAAGAGCTACCAGCAGCAATCAGTGGTCTCCCTGGGACCGTTCTTCTGGCTCTTGCTGAAAGCCCACACTGGCTCAGTGGTGGTAGTGTGGGCTGATGCTTCTCACTGGGCAGTGACTTAGTATCCTGCTTTGTCCTTCGCTGCTGGTGGGAATTGGGCCTGAAGTAGCTATTTTGTTTGGGGACCCTGACCCAGGAAGCTGTGAGTATTTTACACTTGATGTATTATTCGTGAGCATTTAGGGACTTTAAAGGGAAATGCCCTCCAAGCCCTAAACAAAAGTTCATCCATCCCCAAACTCAGCAGACATAGCGAGGAGAGCCAGCTGCTAAGTCCCTGCACACATAATATCTCCTTTTCACTTGGGGTCCCCATGAGTTCTCCAGAAATCTTTACTCATTAACCCTCCACCAAAGTCTTCCCCAAATACCCGTTCTTGGCACAAAGGTGATCTGGGCTCTCCAAGGCTGTAGCAGCGTCCACTGGCTCCAGTCGTTGGGCTTGGCCAAAGTGGAAAGGGCTGATGATGGGCACCGTGACTGGGAGACCATGTGCCTGAAGCCTGAGGCTAAGCCAGGCCAAACTCAGAGAAACCTGGTACCAGCTTGGCTGCCAAGGGATGACTTTTTAGATACCTGTAGTTCTTTTTTTCCTTTATTTATTTACTTATTTACTCATTCATTCATTCATTCATTTATTTATTCATTCATTCATTCATTTATTATTTGCTAAAGCAAATGGGGTTAAGTGACTTGTCCGGGGTCACACAGCTAGGAAGTGTTCAGTGTCCGAGGCCAGATTTGAACTCAGGTGCTCCTGACTTCAGGGCTGGCACTCTATCCACTGTGCCACCTAGCTGTCCCATCCACAGTTCTTAAAGTGAATTTAAACACCTGCTTCTGAAGAAGTGCAGAGACTTCTCCAGATGTCTAGTACGGCATCCATGACACCAAAAAAGAAGCCCTGGGAAACTAAGTCAAAGAAGGCCTATGATCTCCGTCAGGAGAAATACCCACTCTGAAAATGGAATAGATCCTTGAATGTTGAAGCAATTTTTTAATCAAAAAAATGGTATTTAGTTATACCACCATGGCACTGTACAATGTTCCAGCTAGATGGGGCTAGAGGGTCATCTTCGATCCTCTGACTTCATAAATGAGGAAACTGAGGCCGGCTCTTTTGATCATGGCCAGAATTCGAATCCAGCTCTCTTGACTCCCAGAGCAGATCAAAAAAGAATGGGGAGGAGGGAAAGGCAAATCAGATCATTATACATTCGTAGGCAATGGACGTGAGTCAGGAAATTCAGACCAAAATGTCAATTTTGTCAAACTGTTTGGTATTTCTAAATGCTTTTTCCTTTGAGGGAGGTGGGAGGGGCTTAGTTATCTGGATGATTTTTTCAGTTCTTAGAGGCAGGCCTTTGGGCTAAGGCAGGAGCATGTCCAGGAAACCAGGCAACAGCCCAAGGGGCTGTGAAGGGGGAGGAGAGTGGGATGGTGCCCAGATGGCAAAGGAAGGTAGGCAGCTCCAAACACAAGCTCCACAGCCAGCACTGGTCCAGGGGGACCACAAGAGAGGGTTTAATAATGAAACTATAGCCACAGCCTGCGGTGGGGTGGGGGCGTACCCATCTACTCTTTAAGGACCGACTACAACAATCGATATTTAAGTATCCACTGTGTGTGAGGCTTGCTGCTATCTTGCTGGAAAGGATCATAAATAAATTTCAGACCCTTCCTGCCTTCGAGGAACTTATGTTTTAGTAAATAAAAGAAGAGGCCTACACCAATAACTATAATAGGAAATAAAATAGGCAGATGCATATAGGAAAGACAGTCAAAATGTTCTGAAAGATCCCAAGGAAAAAAAAGACTTTTCAAATTGGACAGAATAGTGTCAGCTGGGAAGAGGAAATCAAAAAATCTGGCTCTCTCCTCCTTCTAGCTGAGAGAGAGACAGAGACAGAGACAGAGACAGACAGAAACAGAGACAGAGACAGTATATAGAAACAACTGTGGAATTTTTTTTTTGCAAAAGCATGGCTACATGGCAGAAGTAGCTTATATTCTGTAATAGCTTTAATCCCTTAATATCTCAGGCATATTCATGATAGAAAGGAGGGAAAATGGCTATTGAGAACAGATAGCTCCAATGTCTCCCCAGCCCCCTCCCCAGCATCTACATCTACTCTGTATATATAATGATATGATATGGATTTTTTTAATGTAATCTATGCTTTTTCAATGTGGAAAATTCCATTTGCAAACATGGCTCCATCAGACCTAAGGATCATCAGAGGCTTGTAGAGCTAGAGCTGTCAGCTGAAGCCTGGGGAGGAGCAGCGGTTGCTAATGGTTACGAGACAATTAAGCTTCTAGCTTCAAAATGCTGCTTGACTCACTGAGATGTACCATGACGTGGCCCTGTTTGAGGCAAGATCTGAGAACCCAAGTGTTCCAGATGCTAGGGTGGGTCCTCTCTCCCAACACTATGCTGCTTCAATGACCAAAAGGGGCATCTTGTTGCCATGGAGCTACCACCTGGATGCAGCTGTCACTAAAGCAATATGGAGGATGCTTCTGCAATCTACCAAATTCTATTCTTACCTTCTTGTATCATTTACCACCGATTTTCTTATCGGTCCAAACATCAGCTGTCTTCCAAATCTCTCAGGCCGGTTGTTGTAGTTCCTGAACTGCCTAATTGTAGTCTCAATGCTGTCATTTTCCTGTAAAGAAATGCCATTTGACAAAACAATTTAAATACCCTCTCCCCCCCACCTCATGATTTTACTTGGGCAAGGCTTTATTTGGCTCCCCAAGCCCCCAGTTCCTCTGTGCTTGTGATGCTACCAAAGGGTAAAACTACTGAATTCAATGTTTTTTAGAACAAAGATGAAAAAAAAAATGCATCCAGTGCTTTAAGGCTTTGGCACACACAGCACTATGCAAATCAAATTTTAGTCAAATTAAAAATCTAGATAGGGTCTAAACTGAGTCCTTTGTGAATCTGATTAAATGCCAAAGTCCAGCTGGGGAGGGCTGTTTTCAGGTCCTGATATCTCTCTCAAAGAGTAGAAAATCAGGAGGGAACTTGGCCAAGCCAAAACAATATGGCTGTAGTCGTACTAGTAATAATAATAATAATAATAATAGCATTTATATGTCACTTTAAGATTTGCATATGGACATATCCTCTCCCAAGTCCCAAAGCCCCCCACATCATCCAGCAAATCGTGTTCTTCTGATTTTCGGGGAGCAAACATCTTGAAAATCATCAACCTAATCTGTTTAATTATCAATAATCAAATTGATCAAAAATCCAAAAAATGGAGCAAAAAATGATTGGAAACGTTAAGCACCATTCAGGGGTTTGGTTTGGTTTGTTTTTTTTTTTGGGGGGGAGAACCAATGCTGCTCCATCTTCCTGGCATTGCTGCAATTCAACGTATCTAGTTGGAGCCCTATAAAAAAAATCTCGGAAATTTGAGTTCTCAGATCGCCACCAACTCGACAAAAAATCAAAAATATGTAATCAGGCAGTCAAAAGGCCGCCAGGCGGAACAGGAATGAATGAATGAATGAATGAATGAATTTTGTTGTACCCCGTCCCAGGAGAGGGCGGGCCCGGGAGCGGCCCTGGGGGGCAGCTGCAGAGAGATTCGTTTCACCTCCCTGCCTCACCCCCCCCTCCCGGGAGGGATCGGTTTTGTTCCCTAGTGGAAAGGGCTTCCCGAGGGGGCCCCTTTACTAGCAGCCTCCAAAGGAGGGATGACCCTGGCCGGAGAGCAAATGACATCATCCAGGTGGATGGCTTGGCAAATTGTCCTGCATCGTGCCAATAGTAGCCATCTTCGTGGCCATGCTCATCAGCGCGATGATGGGCATCATCTCGGGGCTTGGCGTTCAGGGCCGGCCCGGCTCTGAGCTGCCACGCACTTTGAAATTGGCAAGGCGCTGCCTCCCTGTGTATTCTTCCCGGGGGGGGGGAGGTGCTCCCCGACACGGCGTGGGGGAGGGGGGGCTCGAAGGGCTGCCCAGCCGCCCGTCCCTCCGAAATCCCGGTCACTTGTTGCCCCAGGACAGCGGGGCCAAACGTGAAATCGAATTCTCCGCGGGCCGAGCTGCCTGCCTTTAACGGCGCACTCAGCCCTGGGCCGATATGGCAATACGCAGCCCAAAATGGCTCTGGGAGGCCCGTCCAAGGGGCGGCATTTCGCCTCGCTCCCCCATCTCGATTTTTAGCGGAGCCTGAGCATTAAAAGGAAAATTTCCCCACGCCAAAAAAGGGGGGGGGGCTCTAATTAAAATCGCGGGGCCCCTCCGGCCCGGCCGGGGTCCCAAGGATGCTGAGCCCCTGGGGGGGAGGGGCGGCCCGGGCTTAAAGCCCGCAGCTCGCCAAACATCGCCCGGGGCTTTACCTCGGAGGCCGAGTTGCCGGCGTCGTACGGGATCCGGCGGGTGAAGGAAGGGTACGCCCGGGGCTTGAACGTGTTCTGAATGGTCCTGCGGTAATTGTTCTGGCGGCCGAACCACTTCCTCAGGCGCGGGGGTCCTAGGAACATAATGACCGAGGGGCTGGATCGGGCACTAGGGCAGAGCGGCTCCCGGCGGGCTTTGGGTCTGCTCCCGAGCTCCGGAAGTCATGCACTGGGCTTGCCAAGAGCGCGGCTCTGCCTGGCGGGCGAATCCTTCCCAGCAGCCCCCTGCTCGCGCTCGCCGAGCTGCTGCTGCTGCTGCTGCTGCTGCTGCTGCTGCTGCTGCTGCTGCTGCTG
>JAJPUD010011426.1:0-11097 GCA_023553655.1 Myrmecobius fasciatus | reverse complement strand
GGAGGGGGGAGGGGACAGGGAAAGATGGAGGAAAAAAGGATGCAGGAGGGAGGGGGAAGAGAAACAGGCTGGAATGAGGAAGGAGCAGGGAGGGAGCAGGGAAAATGGTGGAAGAGGGGAAGGAGGAGGGAGGGGGCAGGGAAAGATGGTGGAAAAGGGGAAGGAAAAGGGAGGGGGAAGGAAGACAGGCTGGGATGAGGAAGGAGGAGGGAGGAGGCGGGGAAAGATGGTAGAAGAAGGGAAGGAGGAGAGAGGGGGCAGGAAAAGATGGAGGAAAAAGAATGAGGATGGAGGGGGAAGGGAGACAGCCTGGTTTGGGGAAGGAAGAGGAAGGAGGAAGGGGAAAGGGAAAAATGGTAGAAGAGGGGAAGGAGGAGGGAGGGGTAAGGGAAAGATGGAGGAAGAGGGGAAGGAGGAAGGAGGGGGAAGGGAAAGATGGAGGAAAAGGGGAAGGAAAAGGGAGGGGGAAGGAAGACAGGCTGGGATGAGGAAGGAGCAGGGAGGGGGAAGGGAAAGATGGAGGAAAAAGAGAATGAGAAGGGAGGGGGAAGGGAAAGATGGTGGAAAAAAGGATGAAGGAGGGAGGGGGAAGAGAAACAGGCTGGAATGAGGAAGGAGCAGGGAGGGAGCAGGGAAAACGGTGGAAGAGGGGAAGGAAAAGGGAGGGTGCAGGGAAAGATGGTGGAAAAGGGAGAGGGAATGAGAGCAGAGGGAAGGAAATCTGGGGTTATTTAGTGCAGGGAACCCCACCTCTCAATGCAGATTGGCCCCTTTTCTGCAACTTTTCATCTGGGAGGCTAAATTACTCCCTCTAGAATTTGAATCTGGGGCTTGGTGCAGATCAGCAAAGGGAATAAAACCCCTTTGGGAAGAACTCTGACTATTTCAGGCCAAAGGAAAATGTTGGGGCTGAATGATCCCCACCATCCATTTGTCTTCAAATGAGCAAGAAGGGCTACTTGGGATTTCCAGTGGGTTCCGAAATCGCCTGTGATGGCTTAGCTTTGGGCTCCTGGCCCACCTCAGGCTGATTCCTTTCGGGTTGCTGGGAGAATGTGAAGGAAGCTGCTGAGATAATCTAACACTAACCCTGGATGCCCGGCCTGAAGCCTCTGCTCTTTTTGACCTATCCAGAGTGCTGAGTGCCCCCCCTGAAACCAGGGTTCCCCCATAGTGACATTCAGGCCAGGCTTCTGAAAGGTTCATAGTGAGCTGCTCAGTGGGGCTGGGGCCCGACCTGACCATCAACTCCCTACAAAGAACACTAGCAATTTTTGAAGCTTCTTTCAGGTCTGCCCCACAACAGGCAGTTGTCCCCTTTGACAATACTGCGGGAGGAAATGACACATGATCCCTTAAGTTGGGTTGGCAAGGGGTCCCAAACGGGCCCTGAATAATGGTTTGGACTGGGCAGACGGAGCCGTGGTTTGTATTTCCCCCAAGGTGGGTGACTAGGTGGACAAGCATTGCCGAGACTGATAAACCAAGCCGCGGTCCAAATGGCCGGACACGCTGTCTGAGCTTGGAGGGAGCAGTAAGACCACCAGACGTAATTGAGATTGCTTTTATAGCTCACCAAGTTTAGCTTGAGTATATGGGAAAAGAACCATTTTGGGGCTAACCATTGAAATATCTACCCTCCTGCCAGGAATCTTCATTTCTGTTGTTCTCAAATGTTCTCTTATTGTTCCATCTTTGATTCCCCTTCTGCTTCTTCCGTTTCAGCTTTATGATATCATCTAGAAAGGGAAACATCAACACAGATGTCAGCTGGGCACAAGACACAGTGATTCTGCCTCAAGCACCTGAGGGCGGGGGACACTTTGAAAGTCCCAGAGAACCACAAACATTATTCTACTGGTAAAAAACAAACCTGTTAAAGGAAAGTTGTTGGGCAAATGGATAGTACTTGGCTTAAAGAGACTTGTACCTCTAGAGAAGCAGCATGGATGGAAAGGGAGCCCCGAGTTCCTCTAAAGCATACCCCCAGGTGTTCACCAGCTGGCTCTACTTCATGTCAGTGGGCAGCAGTGCAGAAGTACCCACAGGGCCTGGTCTCGGGGCCATCCTGCTGTCTTCTATCTCCCCTACCCCATTCACCCTCACTGCCTGTCCCTAATTCATGCCTACAGTTCCACCAATAAAAATTCATTACCTCGGGTGATTAAGATTTTGTCCCCAAGAGGCCCTTTTTGAGACCGATACCCCAGTGGAGGTACAGAAGCTTCCTCTGAATTTCATTAAGTAATGCCACACTGGGCCATCCAGTTAAGAGAACAAGAGAACACAAGCTAGGCCCCTGAAGAGAGGCAGAGGCTGCCAAGGGTTCTGGGAAAAAGTTTGGAAGGCAAGGCCGTTGCGTGCCATGTCACGTTTTTGCTCGGACCTCTAGGTATATGGCTCTCCCCTCACCCTGAAATATTTGAGCTACTGGGTGAAGGCTAAGAGGAGCTGCTGCTCAGAGCCAGCTCTTATTAACTGTGCCCCCTTGAGTAGTGAGCCGCAGAGGCTTGGTCTACAAAACAAAGAGTTTGGAGCAGAACCTCAGAGGTTCTTATGATCCCACAATGTTGCCAAACTGCAGCCATTGGTAAATTTGCCTTCCCTGAGTGTGTCCTCAGCATCTCTTGTGGAGCCCCTGCTCTATCGGGGCACCCTTGGCAACCAAAACCATAGTTTGGAGCCTCTTAAAGAGTCCCGTTCTTTTCATTACCTGAGGTTAGACATTGTTGCCCATGCTTCCCGGCCCTTTCCCTTCTGCCCAGCTACTGTCTTCCACACACTCCAGCCCATTTCAACTCTTGAATCGCCACTCTCTATGGGGGGAGGGATGTCTCTCATAAGATATCCTTTTGGATACCAGGAAAAAAGCTGCCCCCTTCCTTCCAGAAAAGTCTCTCTGAGGATTGTGGGAACTGAGTGTGGATCACAACATAGCATCTTCACTCTTTTTATTGTTGTTTGCTAGAATTTTATTTTGTTTCTCATTTGCTTTCCTTTTTGATCTTATTTTTCTTGTGCGGCAAGAGAATTGGATAAATATGTTTACACACATTGGATTTAACATATATTTTAACATGTATTACATATAATGGATTGCTTGCCATCTAGGGGAGGTGGGGGGGAAGGAGGGGAAAATCCTAAACAAGAGACTATGCAGGGGTTTATCCGTGCATATATACTGAAAAGAAAAAGTTACGGGGCAGCTACGTGGCACAGTGGATAGAGCACCAGGCCCTGAAGTCAGGAAGACCTGAGTTCAAATGTGGTCTCAGACACTTAACATTTCCTAGCTGTGTGTCCCTGGGCAAGTCACTTAACCTCAATTGCCTCAGCAAAAAAGAAAAAGCTTTAAAAATTAAAAAAAAGGAGGGAAAGGGACCCACATGTGCAAGAATGTTTGTGGCAGCCCTTTTTGTAGTGGCTAGAAACTGGAAACTGAATGGATGCCCATCAACTGGAGAATGGCTGAATAAATTATGGTATATGAATGTTATGGAATATTATTGCTCTGTAAGAAATGACCAGCAGGACGATTTTAGAGAGGCCTGGAGAGACTCGCATGAACTGATGCTGAGTGAAACGAGCAGAACCAGGAGATCATCATGCACAGCAACAACAGTATTACATGATGATCAATTCTGATGGACATGGCTCTCTGCAACAAAGAATTGTCTCAAACCAGTTCCAGTTGTTCACTGAAGAAAACCATATACACCCAGAGAGAGGGATGTGAAATGTGGACCACAACATAACATTTTCATGATCTCTATTGACATTTGCTTGCATTGTGTTGCCTTTCTCTGATTCTTTTTTTTTTCTTGTAGATAGGATTTTTCTTGCATAACTTGTCAAGCATTTCAACATTATTAACATGTAGTGGACTTCCTGCCATCTAGGGGAGGGGAGGGGACTGGGGGTAAAATTTGTATTGGAAAGCTTTGTAAAGATCAATGTTGGGGAACTACCCATACATATGTTATACAAATAAAAAGCTTTAATATAAAAAAAAATTTTAAAAAGTCTCTCTCCCCCCACCCCCAGATGCTAGGGACTGGGAAAGGCTTGACATGCTCCTACGGCCAGGGAAGCTCCCATTTTCATATGCAGGATCCAAGAAGGTGCCTGGGTAGGCAGTGCCAGTATCATCTTCATTTTCCACATGAATAAACCGAGGCTCAGAAGTTCCGTCAAGAGTGGCCAAACTCGACCTTTTTCACATCCTCCATATATATAATGGGCGCTTAATGAATATTTTTTGAGTGAATAAATGGGAACATCGGAACCTTCGCTACCACAGGATCACTGTGTGGCAAGTGCTTTGCCAACTAAGCCCAGAACAGTGGAGAAAGGGAACGGTGGCGCCACCATCAGCAGCAGCATTTGCTCTCTCTAAAGAATCACTGGACTCAAGTGGCCCTGGGGCCTTTGGACACATAGAGGCAGCACAGTAATATGCAGAAGCAGGTGCCAAGCAGAAGTCAGGAAGCCCTGGCTCTGGTGTGGTCTCCCAAACTGCCAGGTTATGTCAGCCAGGGCAGGTCCCCTCAGAGTCCCCCCAGAAAACATCCCCCGGATGTTCTGATAGCACTACCTCCCCAGATGGCCATGAGCACTGGATAAGATCACGCTTGGAAAGTGCTCAGCAGGCCTGGAAATGCTGCCTTGGGGATGGCTCTCCTTAACCAGCAAGGTTTCTTTATATTCAAATATGGGACTGTATAAGTGAAAAGGCACACACTTTCCAACTTTTGTGATGTCTGAACAGACATGGAGCTTGGGGTCACACGTGTGAAGCAATCCAAAGGGCACGTGGTGTGCGTGTGTGTGTGTGTGTGTGTGTGCAGGTATATGTTCTCTAAGCAGTACAAGGCCGGCTATCCCTTTACACAAAGCTCACAATTAGAGATTAGGAACAAGGGGGTTCTGCGGCTTCCCCCCTTCTCCCAAGGCAAAAAATTTTTCAAATGTACCAAGATTTGCCTTGAGCCAACCTTCCCCTCCAGTTGCTAGGATCCTCCCCTCTTAAGCACCCCGATTTCCCCACTTTACGCCGTACAAAACATATCCATGCGTGTGCCGTATACACAAATTATATGAGAGCTTGCTCCATGTCACATGAGAACACATACGAAGCAAAACAATTCTAGTTCCAGCTCACGCTTTGTGAACTTGCAAAGTCGATGGGCCTCCTCGTGGTTCCTCTCCTACCACACTATGTCTGTGTCTCACTTGGGGAGCTCCAGATGTGGACACAGTGTGGATGACATCAGCAGCACCTTGCTTGGTTTTGCTAAAGTGTTCTTATGTGCTTTAAAAACATTTTTGGGAGGGGGCTGGAAGGGACATGTCAGGAAATAAAAGATATCAACCAATGGATTTGAGGGGGAAAAGACGATGGAAAGGGAGGATTATCAGGTCAAAAGCCTACTTGCCTCATGGCTAATGTTACTAGATCGGGGAAAAAAAAGTCCTCTCCAGACAGGCAGGGCCAAGAAAATTTGTGGAAATTGGTCCCACATGTGTAGCTTCCAAAGTGGCTGGTCTCTGTAGTTCTGTACCCCGACTTTATTACATGTCTAAGGATATAGTCTTGTTATTTATTCATTTGTAACTGCATATGCTAGCCTTCTTCCTTATTCTAGAGAACACGAAGGAACCATTAGCACTTGATATTGAACATATACACGCTTGTACACACTAATACATGGCTATATGAAGGCCTGTGGTTGGGCACGGGAGGTTTATGCCCTCTCTCACATGGAAACTGAGTCCATATTTTAAATGTCAAATCCCCAGCACAAAAAAACCCCAAATAACCAGTTTTCCACTGCACCACCTAGCTGCCCCCATATGACCAGATTTTTTAAACAAATCTGCCATTCTCCATTATGATCTACCCATGCAGGTCCCCCCAACAACAAAGAAAAGCAGAGTATCGAGCAAGCCTCTCGTTTCACCTGTCCCCAAACACTGCTAATCTGTGGTCTTTGTTCCTTAATACCTAAGCACTGTCCCAGCAGGACAGGTCTGGTTTCAGGCTCAGCTGTTCCAGAGCTAAGGCAGCAGCACTTGAGTCAAAATGTCAATGGTGCCTGTTCTTAAGTGGGTGAGGACATTTTCCACCTTGGAAGTGCTTTGGATTCAGAGGGGAAGGGTAGAAAGTGCAGTCTTCTTTGGAATCCCTGCGGTTTCCCTATTCTAGAATCCTCCGAAATCCACACCGGTCCCTTTTTGACTATATTAATATATATATATATATATGTATATATATATATATATATTTAAATTTTTTTCTTTTATTACAGCTTTTTATTCAAGAACCTCTGCATAGGTAATTTTTCAACACTGACCCTCGCAAAACCTTCTGGTCCAAATTTTCCCTCCTTCCCCTCACCTCCTCCCCTAGAGGGCTGGTAGTCCAACACATGTCAAATATGTTAAAATATATGTTAACGTATTTATTATAAGCCAACAAATGGCAGAAGGAGAAGAGAAACTCTCCCTCAACACCTCAGATAACAGGAAACACAGAGCTGTGTCATGGGGTCGGTCAGTCAGTCAGTCACTTAGTCACCAAGCATTTGGAAAGTGCTGTGGGTTAGGGTCTGTGCTGGAATAAGAAGGCCAGAACAAGACATTCCCTACTATGGAGGAGCTGAGCATCTAAGAGATACCCAAATGACCTTGCACCTGATGAATTGAGCAGTCACATTACAAAGCAGGGAAACTGAGGAAGGATTTCTAATTGGCACTGGAGTCTTGAGTCTTGGATGGGTTTAGGAGCTCAGAAGGGTTCCTATGGGCAGGCAAGCAACAAACCTTTGATTTCACCCCTTCTTCTTCACTGCTTCCTTCAGAGTTGTGGGTTTTTTTTTTTTTTTGCTTTCACTTACCAAATTTGTTGACTGGAAGGACCCCTGTGCAAAATTTTGTTATTTTTAAAAATCACATCATATGTAATATATACATATATATATACATATACACACACATACACACAAATATATACATATATACATGCATCTGTGTGTATGTGTTGAGACATTAGGGGGAAAAATCAGGATCAACCAAAGCACCACAAAAAAACGAAGCAGATTGTTTGAATTTTCTAAAGTCCCAAAGATTTTATCACCAACAAATCAAAACAGCTACAAGAGGGATACTGGATACTGTATTAGGAAAAGAAAATCTTTGCATCTAGTGTCTCTGGTAACAACCTAATGTTTGTGGTATATGGGGCCTGGTAGAGGCAAAGGATACGAAAAAAAAGTTTGGAGACGAAGGAATGGAAGTTATCAACCATGTGAGGACGTGCTTTGTGTACATAGCTTCATTTGGGGGCAGGGGGCTTAGGATACTGATATTTTGAGCTAGAAGAGACCTTCTGCATCACCTATTCAAATTTCCCCCATTTTATTAATGAAGACCTTCAGGCAGAGAGGGTAACTTATTCGTCCAGAGTCATCCACACAGGAAAACTGGAAAATAGCAATGGGAAGGTTTCCATTTGAGTTTTGGCTTCCAAATCTAGTGTTGTCCACTTACGCTCCCTTACACTGACACGCCATACTCTGTCTTATCCCAAGTAAGTTTCAGTTGGTCAGGTGGGCACCATCTTCATTTTTTAGTCTTCATTTTTATTTTATTTTATTTTTTAAAAGAGCAGGTTACTTTTTTCTCAGTACATGGCAAGAACATTTTTAACATTCATTTTTACAAGGGTTTGAGTTCCAAAATTTTCTCCCTCCCTCCCCCCTCAGTTTATACATGTACTCTCATGTAAAACATACCCACTCACTCACCCACCTACTCACACATACATATACACATATATGCATATGCACATATATACATATACATGCATGTGTGTATACATGTCCCAGTCCTGGGACTTCTCTTACTATCCCTAAGACAACATTAGCCTTTTGGATTACCACGTCACACTATTGATTCCTATAAAATGTATAGTCCACTAAAATCCTTAGACTTTTCTTAGTTTTCAGAAGAATCTCCGTCCAGCCATTTCTATTTCTAAACACTTGCAAAATGTGTTGATTCTCTCCCTATTAAAGTGAATCTTATTCTAGTTGGCACATTGTTCTCTTCTGTCAAGATCTTTCTGGATTCAACTCTTATCATCTAATGAGCTAGCTGTTCATCTTTGCTTTCAGTCATCTGCCAGTTGGATAAGCATCCCTTAATCCAAGACAATGACAAAGACAAGACCATTGATGCTCCCTGCCATATTCCACTGGGGACCTTCTTTCATATGACTATCCAAACATTAATGGCTAGGCTGATCATCAGGCCATTTAGGGGAATGGAAATGCTCACTCACTTCTAAGTTTACCAGACTGTTTTGCTTTCTGGTGCCCATCTTTTCATCTTAACCACGAAGCAACACACAGACACACACGTACATGTACACAATTGATACATGTACACCCATATGCGTGCGCACACATATACACACATGTATGTACAAATACACACAACTCACACATGCATGCATGTATGCACATATATACATGGTGGGCACATCTATTTACATACATGCATACACACGCACACTTTATATTTTCTAGGAGTTTGGAGAAAGGTTCAACATCTACCTAACATTGTTTCTCACCCTGTCCCTCTGCTTTCATTTCCTTTTTTTTTTTTAACAGTTTCTAATTTCCTTTAAATAAAACAAAACAAGAAAAAAACCCTGAATTTTAATCCTTTTTTTTCAGATGTAAAACTCAGTTTTATTAATAAGATTAAACACTTGAGCTTCTTTAAAAAAATCATTATGGGATTTCCAGGTACCATCAATCTAATGATAATTAGATGGGAGATTTGTAACTACAAGCTAACACTTAGAAACCAATTCAGACCTGTGACATTTCTGTCCTTAATCTTCATCAAAACTCTTGCAACAAATCCTGTCTTAGAATCCGACCCATGTATTCAGCGTTCTAAATTATTTATCCCAAATTTGAGAACTTGCCCAAATCAAAAGATCTAGAGAAAGTTGACAGGGCTGGGATATGTATTTCTGTCAACTTCCATTCCAAAATGCCTATGAAAAAATTATAAAAGGACTCGAATATTCCCATCAAGATGAGGGAATGAATTGTTGGGTCATCTCTTGTATTCTCCTAGTCAAACTCGACTGCCATAAGCGGGCAGAGAGAAAGCGTGAGGAAAATTTTTCTTGCATCTTTGTGGAAACCTTAAAAGCAGACATAACTGCCCCAGGCCTGTCAAAGATATGCAAATCCTTTTCTTTTGGAAAAAAAATATCCTTTTTTATTTTTCCAAATACATGGAAAACTAGTTTTTGACATTCACCTTTGCAAAATCTCAGGGTTAACCCTGTTTCTTTTTTTTTTTTTTCTTTTTAAAGCTTGTTATTTTCAGAACAGACTCATAGCTTTCCCCACTCGCCCCTGCAAACCCTTGTTTAACCTGAGTGTTTCCAACCCTCTCTCTGCACCGACCTTTTAGGAAGAAGATCCCACTAACCTTTCTCCAGAGTGGCTTGTTACAATCAGCTTCAAAGGAAGGAACTCCAAGGTCCACTACATTGTACTTCGCAGCTTCTTGTGAACACGTGAATCCCCAGTCTCTGCTCCCAACCTCTTTTTCCTGCCTTCTTACTTAAGCCCAAGGCCGGCTCTCTGTAGCTGGTGAAGCCCAGCAATGCCAATCTGCCCAGAACAAACTTGTGTATTCTTCAGTTTCCAGCGGCACCTTCCCATAAGATAAGCTAGGCGTTCAGAGTTCTGAGATGGAGTAACGGGGATGAAGTGAGAGCACTTTCAGGAAGCTCTGGCCCTGTTGTAGTTGTGGCCTCTATTTCTCATGTTCAAAAAAAAGTAGTACTTTGATCATCAATCTTTTCATTCTATCTGCAGAGGCTCTGATTGGATCTACATTTATTTACTTACTCACTTGTTCATTAATTTGTTTGCTGTTTCTGGATTTGGGGGCCTCGGGTTTTTAAAGAAAAAAACTGGATTTTTAGGAGAACATATTTTAGTTAGAAAACCCTGTAACTAGCTTTGTTTGGATCTAAATTTATTTATCCATTCATCCATCTATCCATGGATCTATGGATCTATACCTATTTATCCAAATATCCATATGTATATTTTTATCTATCTATATTTATCAGCCCATCTCTCTATTTATCTGTTTATTCATCTATCTGTATTTATTTATTCATGTATTTATCTATGTATAACTATATGTCTATTTATCTACCTACCTATATATATCTATGTATGTATATATCTATCTATATCTATTTATTCATCTATACATCTATATGTATGTATTCATCTATCTCTCTATAAAGTGTGTATTTATCCATCTATCTATATCTATTTATCCATCCATCTATATATATATCTATCATCCATCTATCAATGCATCTATTTATCTATCTGGATGTATATATTTATCTATCTATATTTATTTATCCATCTATCTATCTCGATCATCTATCTCTCAATATATCTATCTATCTATCTGGGTGTATATATTTATCTATCTATCTATGAATGTATCTATATCTATTTATCTATCTATACTTATATATTTATCTAACCATATCTATCTATCCATCTATAACTATCCATTTATCCATCTATCACTATCCATTTATCCATCTCTCTATATCTATTTATCCATTTATCTCTATCCCTTTATTTATCTTTATCTATTTATTATCTATTTTATGATCAAAACTCTTGCAACAAATCCTGTCTCAGAATCTGACCCATATATTCAGAGTTCTAATTTATTTATCCCAAATTTGAGAACTTGCCCAAATCAAAAGGTCTAGAGAAAGTTGACAGGTCAACTTCGATTCTAAAATGCCTCTGAAAAAAATTATTAAAGGACTCGAATAGTTCCATCAAGATGAGGGAATGAAAAAAAGAGAAAAAAAAGATGAGGGAATGAATTGTTGGGTCATCTCTTGTATTCCCCTAGTCAAACTCGACTGCCATAAGTGGGCAGAGAGAAAGCGCGAGGAAAATTTTTCTTGCATCTTTGCGGAAACCTTAAGAGCAGACATAACTGCCCCAGGCCTGTCAAAGAGAT
>JAJPUD010011425.1:21686-54689 GCA_023553655.1 Myrmecobius fasciatus | reverse complement strand
TGTTGTCTACAAGAAACACATCTAAAACATAGTGACACATATAGGATGAAGGTAAACAGCTGGAGCAGAAAATATTATGCTTCAGGTGAACAAAAAAAAGCAGGGGTAGCAATCCTGATATCAAATCAAGTAAAAGCCAAGATAGATCTAATCAAAAGAGATAAGGAAGGAAATTATATTTTATTAAAGGGTACCATAGATAATGTAGCAATACCTATACTAAATATATATGCACCAAGTGCAATAGCACACAAATTCCTAGGGGAGAAATTAAGAGAGATGCAAGAAGAAATAGACAGCCAAACGATACTAGTGGGGGATCTCAACCTTGCTCTCTCAGAATTAGATAAATCAAACTACAAAATAAACAAGAAAGAAACTAGGGAGATAAACCAATTGTTAGAAAAGTTAGGTATGATAGATCTATGGAGAAAGTTGAATGGAGACAGTAGAGAGTTTACTTTTTTCTCAGCAGTCCATGGAACCTATACAAAAATTGACCATGTATTAGGGCATAAAAACCTTAAAATCAAATGCAGAAAGGCAGAAATAGTAAATGCATCCTTTTCAGATCATGATGCAATAAAAATCACATGCAATATAAGGCCAGGAGAAAATAAACCAAAAGTTAATTGGAAATTAAATAATCTAATCCTGAAGAATGAATGGGTGAAAGAGCAAATCATAGACACAATCAATAATTTCATCCAGGAGAATGACAATAAGGAGACAACATACTAAAATTTGTGGGATACGGCCAAAGCGGTTTTAAGGGGCAGTTTTATATCTCTAGATGCTTACTTTCATAAAATAGAGAAAGAAAAGATCAATGAATTGGGCTTATTATTAAAAAAAAACTAGAAAAAGAACAAATTAAAAACCCTCAATTAAATACCAAATTGGAAATTCTAAAAGTAAAAGGAGAAATTAATAAAATCGAAAATAAGAAAACTATTGAGTTAATAAATAAAACTAAGAGTTGGTTCTATGAAAAAACTAACAAAATAGATAAGCCTTTAGTTAATTTGATAAGAAAAAGGAAAGAGGAAAATCAAATTGTTAGTCTCAAGAATGATAAGGGAGAACTTTCCTCCAATGAATAGGAAATTAAAGCAATAATTAGGAGTTACTTTGCCCAACTTTATGCCAGTAAGTTTGAAAATCTGAATGAAATGGAGGAATATCTACAAAAATATAGATTGCCGAAGTTAACAGAAGAGGATATAAATTATTTAAATAGTCCCATATTAGAAAAAGAAATAGAACAAGCCATTAACCAACTCCCTAAGAAAAAATCTCCAGGGTCAGATGGATTTACATGTGAATTCTACCAAACATTCAAAGAACAATTAATTCCAATACTACACAAACTATTTGAGAAATTAGGGACAGAAGGTATACTGCCAGAATCCTTCTATGAGACCGATATGGTGCTGATAGCTCAACCAGGTAGGGTAAAAACAGAGAAAGAAAACTATAGACCAATTTCCCTAATGAATATTGATGCAAAAATTTTAAATAAGATTTTAGCAATGAGATTACAGAAAGTCATCCCCAGGATAGTACACTATGACCAAGTAGGATTTATACCAGGGATGCAGGGCTGGTTCAATATTAGGAAAACTATCAGCATAATTAATTATATTAATAACCAAATTAACAAAAACCATATGATTATCTCAATAGATGCAGAAAAAGCCTTTGACAAAATCCAACACCCTTTCCTATTAAAAACACTAGAGAGTATAGGAATAAATGGGCTTTTCCTTAAAACGATCAGTAGCATCTATTTAAAACCATCAGCAAGCATCATATGTAATGGAGACAAACTAAAACCATTCCCAATAAGATCAGGAGTGAAACAAGGCTGCCCACTGTCACTATTACTATTTAATATTGTATTAGAAATGTTAGCTTTAGCAATAAGAGAAGAAAAAGAGATAAAAGGAATCAGAGTAGGTAATGAAGAAACCAAATTATCACTCTTTGCAGATGACATGATGGTATACTTAGAGAACCCTAGAGATTCAACTAAAAAACTACTAGAAACAATTCACAACTTTGGCAAAGTTGCAGGATTCAAAATTAATCCACATAAATCATCAGCATTTTTATATATTACCAACAAAGTTCAGCAGCAGGAGATACAAAAAGAAATTCCATTCCAAATAGCAGATGATAGGATAAAATATTTGGGAATCTATCTGCCAAGGAAAAGTCAGAAACTATACGAACTAAATTACAAAACACTTTCCACACAAATAAAATCAGACCTAATCAATTGGAAAAATATTAAGTGCTCATGGGTAGGCAGAGCGAACATAATAAAAATGACAATACTACCCAAACTAATCTACTTATTTAGTGCCATGCCAATCAAACTCCCAAGAAATTATTTTACAGATCTAGAAAAAAATAGTAGCAAAGTTCATTTGGAAGAACAAAAGGTCAAGGATTTCAAGGGGGTTAATGAAAAAAAAAGGCAGATGAAGGTGGCCTTGCTGTACCAGATCTAAAACTATATTATAAAGCAGCGGTCATCAAAACCGTTTGGTACTGGATAAGAAATAGAGCAGTGGATCAGTGGCACAGGATAGGTTATCAGGACAACCTAGGCATTAACCTTAACAATCTAGTGTTTGATAAACCCAAAGACCACAGCTTTTGGGATAAATACTCTCTATTTGGCAAAAACTGCTGGGAAAATTGGAAACTAGTGTGGAAGAAATTAGGGCTTGACCCATACCTAACACCACATACCAAGATAAGATCTAAATGGGTTCATGATCTAGATATAAAGAGGGACTTTGTAAGCAAGTTAGAGGAACGTAATATAGTTTATCTCTCAGACCTGTGGAGATGGAACAAATTTATGTCCAAAGAAGACTTGGAACTCCTAATTGAACACCAGATGGATAATTTTGACTATATTAAGTTAAAAAGTTTCTGTACAAACAAAACAAATGCAGACAAGATTAGGAGGGAAGCATCTAATCGGGAAATCATCTTTACATTTAATGGTTCTGATAAAGGCCTCATTTCTAAAATATATAGAGAATTGTCTCATATATATAAGAATTCAAGCCACTCTTCAATAGATAAGTGGTCAAGGGATATGAACAGACAATCTTCAGATGATGAAATTAAAACCATCTCTAGTCATATGAAAAGTTGCTCCAAATCACTATTGATCAGAGAAATGCAAATTAAGACAACTCTGAGATACCACTACACACCTGTCAGATTGGCTAAAATGACAGGAAAATATAACGATGAATGTTGGAGGGGATGTGGGAGGGCTGGGACACTAATACATTGTTGGTGGAACTGTGAACGGATCCAACCATTCTGGAGAGCAATTTGGAGCTATGCTCAAAAAGTTGTCAAACTGTGCATACCCTTTAATCCAGCAGTGTTTCTACTGGGCCTATATCCCAAAGAGATCTTAGAGGAGGGAAAGGGACCCACATGTGCAAGAATGTTTGTGGCAGCCCTTTTTGTAGTGGCTAGAAACTGGAAACTGAAGGGATGCCCATCAATTGGAGAGTGGCTGAATAAATTATGGTATATGAATGTTATGGAATATTATTGTTCTGTAAGAAACGACCAGCAGGACGATTTCAGAGAGGCCTGGAGAGACTTACATGAACTGATGCTGAGTGAAACGAGCAGAACCAGGAGATCATCATGCACAGCAACAACAGTATTACATGTTGATCAATTCTGATGGACATGGCTCTCTGCAATAAAGAATTGTCTCAAACCAGTTCCAGTTGTTCACTGAAGAAAACCATATACACCCAGAGAGAGGGATGTGAAATATGGACCACAACGTAACATTTTCATGATCTCTATTGACATTTGCTTGCATTGTGTTGCCTTTCTCTGATTCTTTTTTTTTTCTTGTAGGTAGGATTTTTCTTGCATAACTTCTCAAGCATTTCAACATTATTAACATGTAGTGGACTTCCTGCCATCTGGGGGCGGGGAGCAGACTGGGGGTAAAATTTGTATTGGAAAGCTTTGTAAAGATCAAGGTTGGGGAACTACCCATACATATGTTATACAAATAAAAAGCTTAAAATAAAAAAAAATTAAAAAAAGGGAAAATTGTCTTTATATTCTAGAACCAGAGGATAAAATAGAAATTGAATGAATCCATCGATCACCTCCTGAAAGAGATCTCCAAAATGAAAACTCCCAGGAATATTAACAGACAAATTCCAGAACTCCCAAGTCAAGGAGAAAATATTGCAAGCATCCAGAAAGAAACTATTCAAGTATAGTGGAGCCACAGTCAGGATAACAAGTTTTAGTAACATCTATATTAAAGGAATAGAGGATTTGGAATAAGATATTATGAAGAGCCATCGAAATAGGATTAGAACCAAGAATCACCTACTCAACAAAACTCAGCATAAACCTTCAGGAGGAAAGATAAATGAAAGAAATAAAGGATTTTTTAGCATTTGTGATGAAAAGATCAGAACTGAATAGAAAGTGTGATTTTCAAATACAGAACACAGAAGAAGCATAAGAAGATAACTAGGAAAGGGATGCCATAATGGACTTAATAGGATTTATCTGTTTACATTCCTATGTGGGAAGATAATACTTGTAACTCAGAACTTTTTCATTATTATGGCACTTAGAAGTATACAAGAGGACATTGGTATGAGTTGAATATACTATGAGTTGAAGATACTATGTAAAAAAATAAAATTAAGGGATGAGGGAGGAAAATACTGGGAGAAAGGGAAAGAGGGAAGTGGGATGGTGTAAATTATCAACAATCAAATCAATTAATTATCAAATTAAAAGAGGCAAGAAAAAGGTTTAACACTGGAGGGAGGAGAGGAGAGATAAATAGATTTCCAAATTCATTGCTGGTGTGAAGGTTCCCAAGGCTCTACTCTCACCCTATTGACAAAGTTTTCCTATCAACCTTCCATGTCATCTTTTGTGTCTCTGGACTAGAATCTGTCAGTACTGCCGATGATTCAAAGGTCCCTGGACCCATTCCTGCTTTATTAGTGCTGGGTCCAGGGCAAGGAGTTTTCTCACATTTATACATCTCAAGCAACCCATATGTTTTTTCCTGAAAACTGGCCCTATCCTAATCAATCATTTATTATTTCCACTTTCCTTTGATTATATACAGATATTTGGGAGGAATGGGATATTTCTTTATCTGATTTCAGGGAGTTTCACCTGTTCATTTTGCCACACCCAATTTATTTCTAGTTTCTGATCAGCAAAATGTAGGTCCTTAGTTAAGAGTCTTTCAGCAGCAGTAAGAGGTATTCCAGCTTCCCAGTTACACAGGTTGGTTCAAACAATGCAAGGAAGTTTCTCATTTCCCATAGTGGAATACAGTTTTCTCATAAGACAGAAATTGGACTAAATCCACAATTGAACAGAAAGGGGACTAAGCTAAATCTAGAACTGAGTCACAAAATGAAGACAGTATGGTTCACCCAATTACTTCAAAAGAAAATAAAACAATATTACGATACTCCTAAGGACTCTCCTCAGAGATCATGGGACAGTAAGAAATTTCAAAGTCATTTAAAAGAAAATGCTCATTAAATAAAAATTTATAAATGAATTTAAGTTAGAAGTTAAAATTCTCAGTGTAAAATTAAAAAAAAATACCATGAGCAGAGAAGGAATGGAGAAGCTCTTCTGAAAATTAAAAAGTTTCTGAGGGAACAACTAATATGGAAGCCACAAGGCATTGAACTATAGGAAAACAGCAAAAAAGAAAAAAATAATAAACATCTTAATAGAACTCATGAATTCTATACAAGTCAAAATGACTAAACTTGCTTACAGAAGGTATGATTATACTTATCCTTACAGAGTATGACAGATATAAAGACCTGAAGAACATAGTGCAGTAAATAATACAAAAAAGTCCAACTTTTCTTAATGCAGATTACAAAGCATTGATCAAGAGAATCCACATCTCTCCACAAGAATACTAAAAACTATAATTGCATACTTTGAACTTCAAAATATATAGTATTTAAGTTAGATAAAGTCAATAACAAACAATAAACTGACCTAAAGAGTCAACTACCAGGCACATTATTTCAAGAAAAAAAAATGGAAGGTTTTCTTCCTTTGAAAGGAAAGAAATTGGAAACAGAATAGATGCTCATCAGCTGGGGAATGGCAAATGATACTTTACTACACCTTAAAAAATAATAAAAAGAATACTATAGAGGAGCTCATGAATTTATGTGAAGTGAAGCAAGTGAAACCAGGAAGCACCATATAGGATGACTGCTATTTGTCCTTTGTTTTCAAAGAAGACCAATAACATCACAGGTGATATCTTGATTTTTATGTATATAAGTGAAGTAGAGTTGCACAAAGTCATCAGCTTTGCTCTTTTTTCTTGAGACATCAAAGTCCATTGGCATATGAAAAATCAAGATGACTGGTGATGACTTGGAATGAAGGAGATGACTTTGGCTGACCAAGCTCTAAGTGTTCTACAATGCTTGCATTAGTTACCTTCGTGACCTTGGAATAAATTGTTCTCATCTGACCATTGCATCAAGTCAAGTCTTCACATGCTTGGGTTAGACATGCTCCTAACTCATTAACAAGTTAGAGGTCTGCTGGTTACTCTCAACTTGATTTAGCCTATTTACTGAGACATGGCCACTATACATATGTTACAGCTTCTTGGAGCCAGAGGTAAAAGCTGGATCTTAAGAGGACATCAAAGATGAATGAGCAGCACTGAAAAGAGCTAAGAAAACTCTACAATAGAGATGCTAGCCTTTCAGAATTCCCCAAACACATAATTTCAACAGTGTAAATGGAAAGAACACCAATAATGGAATAATTAAAGTAATATGCTAGAAAATCACAATGACCAAGCTTGACCTTAAAAAAGAGATATGAAAGTCCCTCTTCTACTCTTGTTCTTTGCTCAAGATGTGTGGGGGGAACCGTTTGTAGAACATAGCATGTATTAGACGTTCTTCATCTGGGGATGAAAAATTAATTTTACTAAACTATTTTTTTCTTTTAGATATTTTTTGTTAGGATAATTTTCAAGGTAGAAGAGTGAAGAGGAATAAAATAGGACATAAAGATAAAATGAAACAATGTCACTATAAATTTTTAAAGACTAGCAAAAAGCAATAAACCTTTTCTTGACTGATAAAAAGAAAAAAAATAAACCAATCATCAATTTTTAAATGAAGAATGTGAGTTCATAATTAAGCATAGGTAATACATAAATAACCAAAGTTTGCTATATAAAATAAAATTTCAACAAAACTAGAATTGATGATTACCTATTAAATTTGTATTTACTAAGATTAATAAATCAAAAAGAAATTGAGATTTTTAGGGACAGCTTAGATGGCATGGTGGAAAGAAATTGAAAATTTTAAAACAACTCAAATCTTTATGAGAAAAAAATTTAAAAGTCACAAATAGAGTATTAAAAGTAAAAAACAAAAAAAATTATTTCAAAAGAATTCTAACAAATGTTTAAAAAGCAATTAATACTTATGCTATAGAAAATATTCAATGAAGAAAGTAATCTGCATAGCTAATGACTTCAATAAAGTAGTATAATGCAACTAAAGTCAGCAATTATAGCATCAGTAAGAAAAGATAGGAAGAGAAATCCTAATTAAAATAACAATAATATTAATAATACAAATAATATTTGAGTGATTTACTGAAGCATTCTCAAGAATGGAATAAATGAAATTGAAGAATGCTGAAAAATATAAATATTTGAAACATTTATTTTTATAGTTAGCTATGCCAATAAAAGTAAATATCAAAGTTAATTTATATATTCATTTCCATACAAATCAAAATACCAAAGGGTTTTTTTTTTAATAAAACTAGATAAAAGCAAAATTAGTTTAAAGAATTTTTTTAAAAATGTAGGCTGTGAAATGAGATGATGGAGGGGGGAAGCAGGCATGAAGGAGGAATAATAGTATTTGCAAATCTTAAATTATATTATGAACTTAGTATAAATTCAAAAAATTATTTAAAGCAGTACTGGTTAGGTGGACAAAAGAAATGTACATAAGTAGAATAGAGGAGACAAGCATGATTAGAAACAATTGAACACAGCAACCTAATTTTTGCTAACTTCAAGAACAAGGAACTACTAGAAGATCTTTCCACTTTATAAGGATTACTGGGAAAATTGGAAAGAAACTTGATACTTAGTGTGGGCCAGTCTCATGTGACAATGTAGCACAATAAATTACCAGTAGCTAGCTATAAAGAGAGAAAAAAAGAAAAGAAAACAAAAAAGAAAAAAAGAATGCAAGAAGATATCTCACAACTATGATAAAAGGAGACATTCTTTATAAAATAAGATAGACAAGACAGTTTCAATTACAAATGAATAAAAATGTTTTGTACAGACAGGATAAATATAGCTAGAACAAGAAGAAAGAAAATCACGCAGGGAAAACTCTTCATATTAATTTTTTCTTAAAAAAGACATATCCAAGATATGTGTCTGATTCCCTATATAATACTGAAAGCCATTTCCCACTAGATGAACATAAAATGTTTTCAAAAGAAGTTCTGAATAATAAATATGAAAAATGCTTCAACTAATCACAAGACAAATTTAAACTTCAAATTCTGAGTTATTACATTTTACCACATTGACAAAAATGATAAAAGATGAAACTAGTCCATCTTTGAAGGGACAGTAGCAAGATTGACACACAAAAACAATTGGTGGAATTGTAAATTAGTGCCACCACTCTTGGGGAAATGTTTAATATTAACTTAGAGAATGCACTAAATTATTCATTTTTCAGTGAATCCACTATTGAGTACATTTTACAAAGAATATCAAAGAGAGAAAGAAAAAAGGCTTCACACATACCAAAATACTCCTAACAGCACTTTTTGTGGTAGCTTTTAAAAAGAAAAAAAACAAACTCAGAAACAAAGTGTTTGCCTATCCACTGGGAATTGACTGAACAGAATATATTACAAAGCGGAATATTATTGTGCTGTAAGAAATGACAAATACAAAGTGTTCCAAAATACATAAACTGATGTAAAGTTAGAACCAAGGTATTGCTATATGCGCACCTAACATAATAATATAAATGAAAAAATAATAAAAAGAAAATAAATTCTTATTAATTGTAATGACCAATAAAAATTCCAGGGGAAAAATGTTCAGACCTTTACCTCTGTCCTTTTAGTGGAGAGGTGAGAGACTCTGGATGCTGAATATTATACTTATTGTCAAATGCCATGCCTCAGTAAATTGCTTTTACTGAACTATTTATTATTTTTTTAATGGAGGGAGGGTTTAGTTGGGGATTGGAAGTATATCCAATGACTTCCTATTGTCTTTTGAATCAATTTAATAAAAACTTCTCTGTCTAGTTTTTAAAGTCTTTGACAATCTCAACCTAACTTCTTCCCAGCTTCACTGGATGTTATTACTTCTCCCTTACAATGTGAGCTAGCCTGGAACTTCTAAAATTGGGGAGTCTTCACTCCATATATGGCCACATAACTCAATGTGGGGGGTTGTGAAAAATTTGGCAACAATAAAAAGTATTATATTTCACCAAGATTTGATTCTTTATGTAAAAATAAACAAATACACCCATCTCCATAATATGCAAATGTGTCTTTGTTCTTAAGAAATGATAAAACTATACATATACCAAAGTTTTAAAATAAATTTCTTTTTATCAGTAAATATTTGGTTTGTAAACCTATTTTATATACCTATATACCCAGGGTCATGTAAAAATTTCACAGCTGAAAACTGGTTTCAAGTGGAAAAAGTTTAAGAAACCCTGATCTAGTCAAACTGGCTTTCATTTTGTTCTTTGTACATTTATTATCTCCCATCTCAGTCCTTTTGCATGCCTGGAATGTACTGCAGAACTTCACTTTTGCATCAAGAAAATCCCTTTCTTTCTTTACACTGTATCTCAAGCATTACGCCTCTTCAGAGCCTTTTCTGATCCCCTTAACTATAAATTCTTCTCTACCCTATTTTGTAAATACATACATTATATGAATTCATATTTATCCTTTTTAGATTTACCTTGCCTATTCCTATATGTCTTTGTTGTCTCCCCATTAGAATGAACTCCTTGTACATACAATTTCATTTATTGTTTTTGTATGCTCAGTGCCTAGTACAATGCCTGGCACTTAATCAATACTTGCTGATTCTTCGATGGATGATTGATCCCCATCCTCAAACACTCCAGATTTTTGGATTTCCTCACGTGAGTCTATCTCATAAATATACAATGCTAGTTTCCCTGCTACCCACTTGTTTGTACCAATTGTTTCTTTTGAATAATGTATACCCTTCCAGGCCCATGTCTCATGCCATCAAGATTTTGTGACACATTTGCCTTCTTCTGTTAAGATCATTAGTTTAAAATGCTTATGACCCAAATTCATGCACTTGTATGTAGATATCTTAGATCAAGAAATTTATTTTGGGCTTTTTTTCCCTTGTATTTTTTTTCCAGTGAATTTCTGGGTTTCTCACTGAAAATTCTCACTAAATTTTAGCTACTTTTTAAGGTATCTATGCTGGTTGATATAACTATGTAAAAAAAATTTCCCCTTTCTTTTTAATTTAAAGCTTTAAAAAATTCTGATTTGTAAGAATTAAGGCAATTTTTTTGAAAACAGGTCTTCTTAGGGGCAGAACTACTCTGGCCAGGATCTTACATGTTAAGGTCCAGATTCCAGAATCCTAGTCTCCAGAGCCAACTTCTTAACCAGATAGTCACTTGCTAAATCTCTTTTCTCTTCTAAAGGCTTTGCTCAAACTAAATATGCCAATCTCTCCCAGATTGCAGCCATGAATTGATGAATCCCTTAATGTATAGGGAGCTAGCAGGCTAAGTAACTCAAAGAAATATCTTACATTTCCTTTCTTTCCCCTTCATTTTGAATTTTAGAATTTTTAAACTATTCTTCCCTTTCACTAAAAATCACAGTCTGTTTATAACAATAATTGTGATTTGTTACATTCCACGTTGCATTCTCTATTTAAAAATCTACAAAACCAAAAAGCATATTTTAACTTGAACTGGAATTTTATTGAAATGAAAATAATATGAAACTCAAACTATGTCTCCTCTGCAAAGTGCAATTGAAAATGGAACCAATTATAAAATTACTTCAAGTAATTAGAACATCTAGATAATTGAAGCAAATGTTATCCTTTGCTTTAAAGTAGGAAGAAGATCCCCCTCAGGCAGTCCCAAACCCATTTTTATCCCCTACTTTTAATCTATTTTTGATGCAAAGATACAGAAAAAGACTATAAAAGATGGAGCAGGTCATGATTGTTCACTTTTCAAAAGCAAAGCGACTTTAAAAATCAAACTTCAAATGAGCTGCATAAATAGTACACGGGACACTTTGGCATGCTCAGTAGAAATATCTGCAGAACCAAAAGAAATCCATAAATTTAAAATTAGTAATAAGCTCTACCAAGAGCTTTAAAAAATACTAAAAAATAAGAACAATTGAAGAGACCCAAAAAGAAAAAAATTGACTCCTAAATTATTGGTCTATTTTTATTCCTAATTCAACCATCATTGAGCTACCAAAGTGATTTCCTAAAGCTCAGGTTCTACTATGTCACTCTGCTACTTCATACATTTCAGTAGGTCTCTATTGCCTCCAGGATCAAATACAAAATCCTTTGCTTGCCCTTCAAAGCTCTTCCTATCATAATCTCTTTCTAATCTTCCTAACCAATCCCCCAGCCCTTTGGAGTCTACTTCTCTTTTATTCTGTGCCATGTGTTCTTTGATACATTGCCATTAGCTTTCTTGTTATTCCTTGAGCAAGACATTCTTTTCCAGATTCTGGATATTTTCTCTGGCTATCTCCCATGTCTGGAATATTCTCTCTCCTCATGTCTACCTACTGAGTTCCCTGAATTCCTTTCAGTCACAAAGAAAATCCCATCTTCTTGAGGAAGCTTTTTTCAAGGTCTCTGAATTCTAATGCCTTATCTTTGGGAATTAATTCTTATTTATCCTGCATAAAGTTCATAATATGTTTCTGCTTATTGGCTTCTCTCAATAGACTGCAGACTCTGAAGACAGAAGTTGTCTTTTGTCTCTCTTTTTATCTCTAACGCTTATTACAGTACCTGATACATATGATAAGTGTTTAAAAAATCTTTTCTGACTGACTAAAATAGTCCCTGTCCTTAAGGAGCTTAAATTCTATCAGAGAATCAACAACCAAAAATGTAAGTACAAATTTATACAAAATAATAATGAAAAGCTCCAAGAAATTCTTCAGGAAAAATATATTCAAAGATAATTTGTGAAAAATATGAGGTTTTTAGGTATACATGGACATTTGAAATATATTTTATAAATGAAAGACTTTAATAATATTGTAATGTGAAGAAATTCTGGTGGCCTGACCCAATTTGCTCTCTATATAATATCCATCCTAAGAAGACTGGGTGTTCTATAGGAAGATTCTCCAAGAAAGTAACATCATTGAAGAACCTTTGTTAAAAATAATTCTGAAAAGATGGATTTGAGAATTTTGGTTGAAGGATAAAGAGGGTAAGAGCAGCAAGAGACAGAAAAGATATTATCTTTTGAAGAACAAAATAATTTCCTCCTCCTAGATGGGAGATCAGCCATTTAAAGTGCTAAAGAAGGGGACTATAATTATAAAGGAATTTATAGGAAGGTACAGATGCAGCTGTGCTATAGCCCATAATATTCACACTGATATATAACAGAAAATCTTGCATTTTCTAGCATAAAACAACAATCGTGAAGTTGTCCATTCTAATAAGAAAGTTGGAAAAACAGGCCTGGGGACTTGGATTCATCTTTACAATTGCCTTGCCTTGTCAGGTATCTTAATTCTCTTCCTCTCATCCTTTGGGGAAATAACTCAGTGTTTATTTTAGTGAATGTGCTCATCACTTCTTCTCTGTTTTTTTTTTTTTTTTTTTTTTTTTTTTTTTTTTACAGAGAACAGTTTAGACATAAAGGAAATTCAAGATTTCTTCTGATAATAGTCTTGGTTTATATAATACTATACATTAAATTAGCCTTTAGAAAAAGGATATATAAGGTCAAAATCCATTCTCCAAAAGATACCTGACCAAAGGATATGACAAGTTCTCAAAATAATTGAGAACTATTAGCAATAAGAAAGAGTGTACCAAATCACCAATAATAAGAAAATGCAAATCAAAAGAATGAAAAAGTTCCAACTCCTGCCTACAAAATTGATACAGTTCACCAAAGTTGAGAATGATCAATGATAAAATGATTGTGAAAAGATGAGCACATTAATGTGTTATTGGTTGATATATGAACTGGCCCAACTATTCTGGAAAACAAGTTGCAATTAAGAGAACGGAGTAAATAAAATCAGTCCAGAGTTAGCTCTGCTTAAGATCCTCCCAAAGAAAGCACGATTTTAATAGTGTGTAAAACAGGAAACAAAGCTGATGCCTATAGATTGGGAATTTTGTAAACAAGTTATGTTTTATTAATGAAAAGGAATATTATTATATAGCCAGAAATGATAAATATGACTACAGAAAAGCACGAGACTTCTCTGAAATGATGCAAAGTGAATTAAAAGCAGAAAAAAATATTCACAATGAATGATTGTAACATAAAAAAATGGAATGACTACAACTGAATACTGTTAAATCACAGTGACTAAACTTGGCCCCAAAGAAGAAATATATGGAAGCATTTCCCCTAAGCTGCCTTTTCTGAGGTGGGGGGGGATGATGGGTAGTAGGGACGATATGGATAATGTTATATCTTTTTGTGTTGGCTAGCATTACTGAATCTTTTTTTTTCTTTATCTTTCTTCCATATTAAAAAAGATTAGCTTTCTGGGAGGCAGGAGATACATTAGGAAAAGTAGGAAATGAAAAATGAAAAATACCAATACAAATTAATTTTTTTTTAAAAAAGAAAAATGACTAAATTCACTGTTCAATGTCTCAGTTCCTCCAAGAACTCCTGTAAAGTTTAGTTCGAAAGAGTTACAATATCCCTTCTCCTAAGCCAGAATATTGTTCAAAATACTTTTAAAGAAAGTAGTTTCTCAATACACCAATTTGCACAAATGAAATCCATTCTTCAACATCATCTTCATCTCTCATTACCAGCATATATTTTTTTTTTCTTGCATGGCTCTGCCACTTCTATCATTCTCCAGCAAGTTTTCTTATTAAGAGACTCAAGGAGTCATAAACCCTTGACCATTTTACTCATAGACTTGCTAAGGATACATGTTATTTTATGCCATCCTCCAGATTCCTTCTTCTCATTTATATACTTGCCTACTCTGTCATTTTGCTTCTTTATCCCATTTGCCCATCTGTTAATATCTGCTGCCCTAGAAGAAATATCCAGTACTAGAGGGAAGAGACAAGGATAAAGTTCCTTCCAAGGGAATCCAGGTTTCATCAGCATCAGAAGATAAAGTTATGGTGAAAAAATCCTTTTACAAGGTTTCATCAGCACCAGAAGATGAATAAAATTGTGGTAAAGAAATCCTATCACAAAACCTTTTATTTTTTAAACATCATTATGAATCATTAACCACCATAAACTACAGTTTGTAATCCTAAGGTCATTAGGAAAAAAAACACGGTGGAGTGAGAGTAGTATATAGCCTATAGAGGCAGTGTAATATAATGTATAGAAGGGTGGATAAGTAAGAAAATCTACTGCTTTATGTCCTTATTAGTTGAGTGACCATGGACAAGGCACTTAAAACAATATAAAATCTCTAGATACTGTATACCTGAATTTACTGCTATTGTAGCTTCTTTTGCCATTCACTGGTAGCCACATTCCTACTATTGATTTCATTTGAATTTACTTGTACAAAAACCAGAGGGGTTCAGAAATGGGTCAATCAGATATACAAGCTCTCATTAATCTCTATAATGATAGCTCCCATATTTGTACCACCGAATGAGAGGATCCCCCAGGTATATATTTGCACAGAGCCTATCACATTTTCTCTCAGTGCTCCATCAAAACGAATGTTCTTTTTCCTCCTCTATACTCAACTTCTGGGGCTTCTAATCTCCTGAGTACAAATTTGATGACTCAGTCCCTTAAGTAATCTCTGAAAACCAGGTTCCTTCATTCAAGCCTCACTGAATCACATTCATTATCTGTTTCTGTTTTTTCCCCTCCTCATTTTCTTAACTACTCTCTATACCAGTTTCATTAGCTTTCTGTGAGGCAAGAGATACACTACAAAAAAGTAGGAAATGAAAAATGAAAAATATCAATACAAATTAATCCATCAAAATTCCATCAAAAATTGAGCTTTCTTGTTCCATGCACTAATGTTACACATCCAGTCATCAGTCTATCCTATCATGTTTATTCAATAATCATTATAAAGAAAATACCTTGATCTAACATGTCTAAGGAATCATTGGGGAATAAAATGAAATTGAAGAGTAATAAGGGGAAGGAAGAAGTCTTGCACTGGAATTCAAATAACCAAAGTTTAGGAGAAAGGAAATGTAGGTAGATTATGTTCCATGTAACAAATAATTTAGGTATTTTACTGGACTGCAAACCCAATATGAGTCAACAATATACAATAGCAAAAACTTACATGGTCTTAAAATATATCAATAAATTTCCAGTGTCCAAAATATTTAAAAATAATTCTTTTTTACTCTTTTTTAAATATCCTGGACACTATATTTTAGGAAGAATATTGATAAACTGGAGCATATCAACTAGAGAGTGTAGAGAGTGGTCAGGATCGTAAAGAAGTTAGAAATGAGAATTAATCAAAAATTGGGATGGTTTGTCTGGAAAAAAAAAAGGAAAACTTGGCTGGGGAGGATAATGGTATTGTTTTAGCTAGTTGAAGCACAGTCACTTACAAAAGGAATTTTTTTTTAATTTTTGGCTCTGAAGGACAGGGCTAAGAGCAACAGACGGATTTTGATGAGGCAAATTTCTCTATTACTGTAAGAGAAAATATCATAACCAACTGATCAAAATGGCCCTAGAGATGCTACTAGAAGCTGGAGAATTAATGTTTGAGGCCATCTAATTGAAGCATGGGTTGCAGGAGATAACCTCTAAGATTACTTCCAAAACTGAAAGTCTGAGAATCTGTGATTTAATTGGTTCTCCCTATAGAAAACTTAAATTTATCCTCTGCTATTTACTTGTCCTCTGGGCTTTAGAATAAATTGTCTAGTGATATCTTTAAAATTCTTATTAAGCAGTATTCAAAGATCTCTAGTTGTTCTTATAACTGAAATTTTACAGCTTTACTTAGGAGATGGAGGGGTGGGACATAGTAATTCTTATGGATTAATGAGTAATATTGTAGCAAAAGGTCAAGAAATAATAATAAATATTTATATAATGCTTTGGAATTTGTAATACACTTTACAAATATTACCTCAAATATCCCTGAAACAGTCCTGGAAAATATATCTTCATTTCAGAGATGAGAAATTTTAGACAGATAAAGGTTAAGTGATTTGACCAGTCACATACCTAATATCATATTTGAAATCACATATTCCTGACTTTCATTCAGTTCTCTATTGTACCTATAGCTACCTCTTTTTCAGGTGGCAAAGGGTTTTTTTTTTCTTGGAATAGAAATGCTTAGAAATAACATATTTTAAAAACATATTGTCTGTTGCTTTTAAAGTTCTAATGTCTGTGTATAAAGTTATGTCTTCCAGTTAAAATGAAGATATAAATTAGCTTTCACAATACTAGCTACAGGGCAAGGCTATGAGATCATGATAATGCCACCTAACCAAGTAATAAAAATAGCTAACATGTACATAGAGCTTATTCTGTGCCAGGCACTATAATAAGCACTTTACAATTATTATCTCAGTTCATCTTCATAACATCCCTGGAAGGTGGGTGCTATTATTAGTAGTATTTTACAAGTGAGAAACTGAGGCAAAAATGGCTAAATTATTTGCCCAGAGTCACATAGCTAGTAAGTATCTAAGTTTAAGAAAGGATTTGAACTCAAGATTTTTCCAACTCCAGGCTCAGTGCTCTATTCCCTATACTACCTAGCTAGCTGCTCCAAACAATATAAGTTACATATAAGGCAAAATAACCATTTCCCTTTTGGGGATGGATAATACCTCCACAGACCGTCCCATCCAAGTCTTCACACTTCCGATCATCACATTCACAGGTCTTGCCATAAACTCTGCTATCTCCTGGAGGATAGCAGGTACATTGGCCACATTCACATTTGCCTGGGGAGACAATAAAGGAAAAAAGAGGCAAAATTAGCTCATAACAAACTGGGGGAGAGGTGAAGAAATGAAAGAGACTAAACAAAAGCAACCTAAATCAATTCTATTCCTGCCAATATTTCAGTACTCATCATTCTGTCTGTGTCCTGCACAGATAAGGTTCAAATACACGTTCTAAAGAGAACAGATTCAGAAGTTGTACAATATTTCTGATGGACTATATACCCCAGAGAGTCTTCCACCATTAAATCTTTTCACTAGTCATTTACTTACAAAGATAATTCTACTGAGTCAGACTTCTCTTGTCACAGACTTAATTAAATAGAGCAAGTGAGGTCATAGTTTCATACCTGGCAATAAATTATAAAGGAGTTGATGGATCTTTATTGAGTAGTGCAACACTAAAGGGTATCCTGAAACACCCAGAATATGATTTGTGATTCAGTCTGCCATTTTGAAAGTAATATTTGTAAATATTTTCAAATGAATACTTCATGATTATCTTTATATTCCAAAGACCTACTAGTTATATCAAACATAAGTATATATGCATATACATATATGCATACATACACACTAGTTATATGCACATTTATGTTTATATACACATATATGATATATATGTACATATATATATATTTATATATAACAAATATATCTATTGTAGTAGGCTCTTAATTAGATGCTCTTGAAAGAATTGGTTGTTATTTATTCCCAAGATAAAATAGAGAACATATAAAAATACTGAGATCTAGGAAATCAGAAAATTATTAACAGGAATTTATAAATTTTTGAAGTTTTTAGGCTATTATAATTTACCAGTAAAATGCAACATGTATCCTGTAGTTCCATCCCTCCTGAGTTCCTGTCACACATCCTTCCCCAATAGCAGTATGGCATAATGGATAAGAGGTGTGAGGGAATGGAGTTGAGTTGGACTTGGAATTGCAGGATTCAGTCTTGACTTAGAGGCAAACAAAGAATAGACCCTTGAATAGGGAAGACCAGTCCAGATACTTACTAACTCTGTAACCTTACATCAGTCATTTAGCTTCTGTTTGGCTCAGTTTCTTCAAATATAAAATGGGAATAATAATAAGACATAGCACCCAGGGTTGTTGTGAAAATTAAATGAGATTTTATTTGTATGGCATTTAGCACAGTGCCTGACACAATAGTGAAAACTTAATAAATGTGTTTTCCCTCCCCCTCTACACATACACACATACACCTTATCTCTCCCTGGACAAGCCCTATAAACCTCACTTTATTCATCTGTAAAATGAGAATACTTTCTACTTCACAGGATTGATGTAAAGTCAGATTCATGTAAATTGCTTTTTAAATCTAAAATTATTTTATTAAAGGGAATTAGAATACATCATAGAGATAACTACCACATGAATCCTCATTGTTTCTTCTGAAGAGCTTTACAGATGACCCAATACTACTTCTACCATAACTGGTTAGCTCCTGGTCCTACTTTTGTAGGTATGCAAGTAATAGAACATTCAGTGGGGTGCAAGAGGAAAAACACTGTATTGGACATCAGAGAACATGAGTTTTAATCCTATATCTATAACTTGGTAGTTCTTAGGCAAAACTACTTAAACTCAGTCTCAGTTTACACATCAGTAAAGTAAGAGGATTGAACTATAGTGGATACATCACTGAAATTGGAATCAAGAATACCTGATTTCAAATCATGCCTCAGACATTTAAAAGTTGTCTGACTTTGGGCAAATTACTTAAGACCTCTGTGCCTCAGTTGCTTCATTAAAAAAGGAGGTTGAACTTTATTATTTCTAAAGGTCCTTCCAACTTTCAATCTGTGATAATATGTGTATCCATCCTCATGAGTATATAACCCTCATAAGGTTCCTTCTCAAAACTGAGTTACATTCTGGATAGATTTCTATACTTCTCACCAGGAGTTCACATTCAGGATATTTCAATGATAGAAACAAAGGGTAGGAACCAAATATCTTATATAAGCACTCAGGCTCACAAGGTATCTAAATATAGACACATAAAGGAATCAGAAAGGACTAACATTTGAGGCTATGATGGGTTGGGAGTGGGATAGAGTTGCCAACGGACAACAGACCCCTCACTCAATGAGAGTAAGAAATCTCTCCTCCAAGAACATACATATTCTGTGTCCATCACCTATCTTGTGCACTCTAAAGTTTGTTGAATCCTGGGGTTCTGCCTTTGGTCTTCTTTTCATTTCTCTTCACTATTTTTCCCCTACAGTGATTTTGTCAGTTACCAGGGATTCAATTATCACTTCTGTGTAGAAGACTCCCAAATCTACACATTCAGCTCTCTCCTGAGGTCAAGGCATGAACCACGAATTTCCTGTGAATATCACCTGGATGGCCCATAGGAATCTCAAATACAACATATCCAGTATAGTAGAATTCATTATTCTTTCCCCTTCTAAACTTTTCTATTTCTGTCCAACACACTGCCATCCTTCCAGCCATCCACGTTTTCATCCTTGAGGTTTTCCTCATTACCTGTATCTATTATTTGCCAAATCTCGCCAGTTCTAAAATCACATTACTCTCCTCTCCATTCACAGAAAAAAAAAGCCTAATTCAAACCCTCATCATCTCTCATCTAGGCCATTACAACAGCCTCCCAATACCTTTTCTCAGGTATTATCTCTTCCATTCATCCAGACAAGGCTGGAAAATTTATGTTGTTTAAAAATGAATTTAAACACAACCACTGCTCAAGAGATTTCAAAGACTGCCTTTCACTGTTAAAAAATAAATAAAATACAAACTCTCTGACAGACTTGTTTCAATCTACCTTTGAAGATTATTTCTATAACTTTCATAGCACACTTCAGACCAAACTCTCCTCCTAACTGATCATTATATACAACATTCAATACTTTTCTATATGCCTTTAGCACAGCTGTTCCCCAAATTCTTTCCAAATTCTTCAGTTGTCAGTAATACTCCCTCTCCACAACATAACTTGTATTTGCCTTGGAGAAAATTTGTATTCACTTAACAATATCTGCCCCAAATCCCTGTTCACTAAAATGAAGCTGAAGCTTAAATATTTTAGCCACATAATGAGAAGACAGGAATCATTTGAAAAGATCCTGATATTGAAAAAGATTGAAGGCAAAAGGAAAAAAGGATTGCAGGGGATGAGAGAGACAGTATTATGGAAACAACAAACATGAAATTGGACAAAGTTGGAGAGAGAGTGGAGGATAAAAGGTGAGCTTCAGTCCATGGAATCACAAAGAATCCAAAATGACTCAATGACTTAACAACAACCCTGAGTAGAAAGGAAGCTACTCAGAGACAAGAACTGTTCTTATTTTGTTTCTTTCTTTATATCTTTAGTGCTTAAAATGAAGGTATGCTGATAGTAAGAAATCCTTATTAAATTTAATGAACTCGGTTGAGCTTGGAAAGTATTCACTTCTCAGCTCATAGAAAATCATGAACAAAAAAAAATATGATTTCTCACACTTAAAATGAATGGGGAATCCCATCAGAAACCTGTAAAATCAACATAATTTACAGTACTACCTTGGTCATATATCTCCAGCAAGAGAAAAGGATTCCAGGTTTGCTCTTTCACATTGCAGTTCCATGTATCTCCTTGCTGGTATTTTATCTTTCTTTTTAATTTTCTGAGCACACTCACCTCTCCAACATAATGAAGCATAAGACTAAATCCAGATTGAAGACTCAAAAACTTATATAGATGTCTATTCCTACAGTGGGTACAGCCAAACTACAGTTTATTTCAAATAATGGACTGTTCTCAAAAGTGGCATAAGCGAAATACATGGGGTCCCAAAATCTTTAGGACAATTTTAAACATTTAAAAATTCAAAATATTAAAAGTTTAAATCATTAAAGCTTAAGACTGAACTAAAACTTTTGGGAGACTTTGGTTATATATAATATATATTATAAATATATAATTTATATTTATATGTGTAAATATACATATTTATGTAATATATAAAATATAATTTATATTATAAATAAATATACAATGGAAAAAAGTGGGCTGAACTTGTGACAGGTATGTGGAATGGACAGTTCCTCTGGTATCCTTAGAATTGTTAATGCCCCCCAACAGAGAGATCCTGTAATATTAGATGAATCCTGAGGGTAGTTGTCTATGGAAGAATGAGGACCCAAAAAATTCTTGAATAAATATGCTTGAATAAAAAGTTTCTACCATGGAGAAAATGCCTGAATCACTGAGAAACCCTGAAAAAAAAATTTTTACTACCTTGGAGAACTGAAAATATGGTGAAGGATAAACCAAATCTTCATATTCACTCCATGGATTAAGAAATTGCCTACGAGTTCTCAATGGAAAAAGAAAAAAAAAAGCTCTTTAAAAATTTACTCACAAAGGAAAAAAAAAAAAGCTCAGGGTTTATAATCACTTTTTAATGCATCCTAGCTATATGCAAGTTCTCCCATGTCTAAAATGAACAGAAATAATAAAATAATAAAGCTTTCTTTAGGATTTTATCTAATCACCATAATAAACAAAATGTTTAAAACCTATCTCCTCTGTAAGAAATGTCTATTCTTGATGTTGCCAGTGGTGACTTTATAAACAAAGTTTCATTATTTCAATGCGAGTAAGATATAGCCCCACTGTGAATGCACATTTTGTATTGTAGGACAAAACTGTACAACCAAATTATAGGATGAAATGAAAAGAAGTAGCTCTGGGAGTCATCTAAGATTTTCATCAAATGAAGATTACAGGGACTATGTTTTTAGCAACTGAAAGGTCAAAATTTTATTAGCCTGGCTCCTTAGCTTTCACCTCTTATCGACAGTTCTCAACTGCTTTTTGTTCAAAATCTAATTTAACTCCTTCATAACATCTGCCCTCACAGGATTTGAAAATGAAAGAAGAATCTATATTAGTACAGCAGTTCTCCATTTTCCCCATTTTAATAGCTTAAATCTAACACCATTGATTCTGACACTCTGAATGATGTCCACTACAATTGATTGGGAAGACACCCAAAAAACAATTTTAAAGGCCATAATTTAATTACCTACCAAAAAATCCCCCGTAATTGAAAACTACTTCCTAAAATTGAAAGAAGATATGATTCAACTTCATTGTCATAATCAATAAAGTTTTAATTTAACAAAGCTGGTAACAAAAAATGTTTTCTTCTCTCCTCATTCCTCTTTTGTTTCCCGCTTAATATTGCTTATTTTTTCCAATCACATATAAAGATAGTTTTCAACATTCATTTCTGTAAGATTTTGTGTTATAAATTTTTTCTCCCTCCCTCCCCCACCTTCCCCTATACAAAATAGCAAGCAATTGGATATAAACATATGCAATCCTTCTAAACATATTTCCATATTTGTCATCAATATTTTATATGATTTTAGGTTTCAGATTTTTCTCTCCCCTCCTTCTTCAAGATAGCAAATAATCTGCTAGATGCTATGTGTGTATATATTTCTACATTAGTCATGCTGTGAAAGAAAAATAAGAGGAAAGGGGTGGGGGGAATCTGAGAACAGCAACAACAGAACAAAACAAAACAAAAACAAAGTAAAAAGTGTATGCTTCAATCTCCATTGAGACTCCACATTTCTTTCTCTGTATGCAGAGATAGTTTTCCATCAAGAGTCTTTTGCCATTTTCTTGGATCATTGTATTGCTGATAAGAGCTAAGTCTATCATTGTTGATCCTTGGACAATGTTGCTGTTACTTTGTGCAATATTCACCTGATTCTTGTCCCTTCACTCAGCATCAATTTATGTAAGTCTTTCCAGTTTTTTCTGAAATCTGGCTGCACGTTTCTTACAGAAGATAGTATTCCATTACATTCATATCCTAAAACTTGTTCAACCATTCCCCAGTTGAGGGACATCCCCTTGATTTCCAATTCTTTACTCCCACAAAAATTGCTGCTATAAATATTTTTGTACTTGTGGGTCCTTTTCCCTTTTTTATGATCCTCTTTGGGATACAAAACTTATTGCTGGATCAAAGAATATGCACATTTTATGGCCCTTTGGGTACAGTTTTAAATTGCTTTCCAGAATGGTTGTATCAGTTCACAACTCTGCCAACAATGCATGAGAGTTTTCCCCTATCTTCTCCAACATTTATTATTTTTCTTTTCTGTGATATTAGCCAATCTGATAGGTGTCTAGGAGGTCTCTTCATTCCTCTTGTTCATTATCACATTCCCTTGCTTTCTGAGATATCCAACTCCTAAATCCCAGGAAAACCTTTTCTCTCAAACTCTGTACATGCCTTTTTTTCCTTGCCCCTCCTCTTCAAAATGTCCTATGGTCTTGATCATCTTAAACTATTATTTAAATGTCACATCTTCCCTTTTAGCTTCTAAAAAAACCACCACACATTTGTAATAATACATTTTTTGTATTTTGAATACATATTTACTAAACCCTTACTATATATATCAAGCATGATTACACACCAAAGACTTAAAAACAAAAATACCACCAAAATTACCAGTCTAAAAACCTGTATTCTTCTAGGGAATTCTGTGTGTAAATATAAGCAGCAGCCATTCATAGTAGAAAGAGAGCTGACCTCTGGCCTAGGAAGATCTGACTTTTAAGTCCCATCACTGACACATACTGTCTGTGAGATCCTGTGTGTCTCAACATGTCAATGACCATGACTATTCTCTAAGACTAAAGAGGGAAGATAATATACTCTGGCAGAAACAAAGTCTTTCACTGGAAAATACTCTATAACAGTGAAATGATAAGGAGTGCTTATCCAAAGAAAATTTAGGAAGGAAAACATCCATAACTCTGTACTATCAGAGAAGGCAACTGAGAAGTAAATTCATTCAGAAATTAAACATTTATTAAGTACCTACAATGTGCTAAGCATTGAGGATACAAAAAGGGGCAAAAATAATCTCTGCCTTAAAAATCTAAAAAGGTAAGCAACATACAAACAAATATATACAAAGCAAAATATGTATAAGATAAATAGGAAATAATTTTAAGAGGGAAAGCACTAGAATTAAAAAAAAATTGGGGAGAGGCTTTCTGTAGAAGGTGGGATTTTAGCTGGGACTTAGAGGAAGCTGGGGAGGTCAGTATTACTATGAGAGGAGGCAAAGGGAGTTAAGCCTTAAAGTCAATTGAGAATTCTTATTCTCAACCTGGGGATGGTTTCTGTGAATGCACAGGAAGAAGAAGATAGAAAGTTAAGTCCAGTTTGTCTGGAAGAGAAATTTGATGAAGGTCAATGTTGTGAAATTAACCATAAAGGTATATTGGAGCAGATTGTAAAGGACCCTAAATGCTAGACTCAGGAGTCAACTTGTTCCTTATGCAATGAAGAAACATGAAAGGTTCCTGAGCATGGGAATGGTATGAGCAGCTTTGTACATCAGAGGGATGGTTGTGTTAGCTCTCTAGATAGTTAGTTGGAGCATTTAGTGTCTAGAAGAGGTCAATTAGGAGGTTCTACCAACAGCTCCAAGAATAGGTGATAAGGGTCTGTTCTTCGGTGATAGCATTGTGAGAGGAGACAAAAAGTATTAATGTGGTCTCCACACAGGCGGTATCTTTCTTTGCCTTTAGCTTGGATGGCTTTCAAACAGCAGGTGTGGTCTTATATTCAAAGTCCTTCCATTCCTACTAAATGAATATTCTACTCTCCTAACCCTGAAAACACCACTCCACAAGGAGATATCACAGTAGAATTAGTAAAAGATTATGACTTTCAAAGTCTTGACCCAAAGTACTGCATAATACTGTCCAGCAGAGTAGATATGAAAGTGCCTATGGAATCACAAACAGCAAAGTCTCATCATTTTTGGACCAAGGATAGATCTTAGCAATGATCTCATTCCAACCTCTTATTGTCCTGATGAAAAAACTCAGGTCTGAGAGTGATTTTTCCCCCAAGGTCACACAGGCAGTGAGTTGCAGAATTATTGTAGGGTCTTAAATGCAGAGGAGAGCAGTGTAAACCTCCAGACATCTAGACAGAGAGCTATCTATTGGGTCTGCTACTTGCTAACTCTGTGACAATGGGCAAGTCATTTAATGTGATTGAATTTGTTTTCTTACCTGCAAAATGAGGTGGTTGGACCACATGACCCTTAATTCAAGCCAATGATCTTAAGACATCTGCTTCCAAATGTAGAGTCCCTTCCAAGGAATAAATAAAACTCTTCTTTATTATACTAAAATTATATTCAGCTCAGAGGGGATCACTGAGGCTGTGTAGAATACCTCCCTATGTAGTTCTGGAAACTGACACTTTATAGCCACATTTTAAAACTTTGAGGGGTGTTCTGTCCTATTTCAAATGTGTGGTTATTGGAGAGTAAGTATGTGTCATTCTGTTGTGGGGGAGGGGATACGTGAGTATATATGAGTGGGACCATGTAGATGAACATGAATATGTGTGAGCAAGTCAGTCCCGGGGCTAACCCGGATCTGTGAGTGTGTATAAAAGAGAGAGGGGGAAAGAGGGAAGAGGAGGAAAAGGGGAAGAGGAAGGGGAGAAAGAAGGAGAGGGAAAGAAGGACAGAGGGAGAGGAAGAGGAGGGGAGAGGGAAAGAAGAGGAGAGGGAGAGAAAAGGAGAGGGAGAGAGGAAAGGGAGAGGGAGAGAGGAAAAGGGAGAAAGAGAGAAAGGGAGAGGGAGAGAGGGACAGAGGAAGAGGGAGAGGAGAGGAGAGGAGGGGAGAGGGACAGAGGGATAGAGTGAGAGAGAGAGGGAAAGAAAGAGACAGAGGAAGAGGGAGAGAGGGAAAGAGAGAAGAAAAGAGGAAAAGGGAGAGGAGAGAAGGACAGAGGGAGAGGGAGAGAGAAAAAGAGGGGGAGAGAGAGAAGGAAAGGGAGAGAGAGAGAGAAAGGGAGAGGGAGAGAAGGAAAGGGAAAGGGAGAGAGGGAAAAGGAGAGAGAAAAAGAGGGAGAGGAAGAGAGAAAGAGAGGGAGAAGGAGAGAAGAAGAGGGAGAGGGAGATAGGGAGGAGGAGGGAGAGGGAGATAGGGAGAAAGGGGAAGAGGGAGAGAGGGACAGAAGGACAGAGGGAGAGGAAAAGAGAGAAGGAGAGGAAGAAGAGGGGAGAGAGAGAAAGGGAGAGGGAGAGGGAGAGGAAGAGGAAGAAAGAGGGAGAGGGAAAGGAGGAAAAAGGGAGAGGGAAGAGGAGAGGAAAAGGGAGAGGAAGGAGAGAGGGAGAGGAAGGAGAAGGAGGGGGAGAGGGAAAGGGAGAGAGAGAAAGGGAGAGGGACAGAAGGAGAGGGAGGGGGAGGAGGAGAGGGAAAAGAAAGGGAGGGGGAGAGGAAGGAAGAGAGGGAAGGGGAGAGAGGGATAAAGGAAGAGGAAGAGGGAGGGAGAGGGAGAAGGAGGGAGGGGAAGGGGAGGAGGGGACACCACTGGGTGGTGAATGTCAATGTGCTCATTCCTGGGGTCATCTTCAGGAGTATTTTAGGAAGATCAAGGATGTGGAAGTCTACAGTCTGAGTTTGCATTCTACCCAGCTTCTACATCTTGTGGACCCTGGACAAATAATTCTGTTTTTCTGGATCTTGGATTCCTGATCTGTTGAAGAGAAAGTTTAGGTAAAATGATACTTTCTAGGGATCATCTCTAACTAGCATTTTGTAGCTCTAGCTATCTGGTCCATAGAGGGGATCCCACTGGAATCTGGATCTGGGGAGTCCCGTGAGACAAGCTGGAGAGCTGAGGGTCCTTCTCACAGCTGGATGATCTGTTGTTGCTCAGTCATTCTTCATGACCCCATTTGGAGTTTTCTTGGTAAAGATAATGGAGTGGTTTGCCTTTTCCTTATCCAGTTCATTTTACAGGTAAGGAAACTGAGACAGAGTTAAGTGACTTGGCCAGAGTCACACAGCTAGTATCTTAGGTCAGATCTGAACTCAGGTAGATGAGTGTTCCTGACTCTAGGCTCAGCACTTCTATCCATTGCACTATAAAGATGCCCAGCTAGATGGTCTACAAATATCTTATTTCATTTCAATTCTGAATCTGAACCACCACACTAGCCTGAGTCCTCAGGCATAGTCCAAAATAATAGTTCTAGCGTCTTCAGACTCTGACCTTCCCCACAGAAGGAGAATTGAGGAAAAGGAAGAAGAGAACAAAATGACTTCTGGGCTCCTAAAATCTGGGCCTGAGAAATCTTTGATCTCCAAAGATGTGGACATGGCTTTCACTCTAGATGAATGGGGGTTGTTGGAACTCCCCCTGTTCAAGGATGATGCTGGAGAACTTTGAGAACTTTCTGTCCTTGATCATTTTCAGTTTCCACCAGCTCTGCCTCCCATTTGGAGAAAATAGAAGCATCAGCTCTTGTAGCAGAAGTCCCAAGATTCCATTATTCAGAAGACCATTCATGAAATCAAGGATTCAACGCCCAAGCCAGATATCTCTATGGGAACATCATCTAAGGAGAGAATCTCAAGGATTGTCCCTGGAATTCTGAACTGGAAGAAGTTTGGGGTGGTGATCTCAAGTCAAAAAGAAAGAAGCTCAGCAAGAACACATTGCATAGAAAATTATCAGTTATTCACAGAACAATTATTAATGAATTAAAAATTCATGAATGTAATATTTTTTGAAGAAACAATCTGGACTGAATCCTAATTTCTCAATAGGGAATTGCTATAATTTTTCTATAAATATGATACACTTGGAAAAAACTTGTAATCTTTTATTTTTTGGAACTAAATATAATACAATCTCCTTGGGAAATAATCTTTGTAAGTTTGATTATAAAAAGTCCTTTGCTTATCACTTAATGCCTATTATGACAGAGTATATGCTAAGGGAATACACTCTGAGTATAAATGTGGCAAAGCCTTTACCATCATTATATGCTTGCTGTATCAAAAAAATATCTCCCCTCAATACAAGTAATTAATATGGGAAAGCCTTCCGCAGTAAGCAATACCTATTTGAACAAACAGTTCATGTTGAAGAGAAAAAAAAAACAAAACATAGTAATGAATGTGAAAAGTAGGAATCTTCAGGCAGAGGTCATCCATTAGGTGACATCAGAAAACTGATCCTGGAAACCCTGCATAGGGACACATAGGGAGAATGTGGGAGAATCTTCAGACATAATCTCAGTCATGATGTGACTATGAGAAAGACTCCAGCAAAATGACTAATTCAACATCAGAAAATTCATACTGGAAAGAAATAGAAATATAGTGAGAATGGGAAAGCCTTGGACATGATTGTACTCCTTCAAATATATAAGCTAATTCTTCCCAAATGTAATGAAAGTAGGAAAGCCTTCAGGTATAGCTCATACATAAAGTAGCATTAAAGGACTCACTCATACAAAAGAGAAATTGTAGCAAGTTACTTAAAAGTAGAAAAGGCATTAAACACTTCATACAACATGAAAGAATTTATACTTACTGAGAAATAAAACCTCTAAATGTGATGAGTGTAGGAAAAGCAAGAAGGAAATCTTGATATACACAAAATAATCCATACTGGGGAGCAACCTTACACCTAGAATGAATGGAAAATTTTTAGGCTATCCTGCTAGTCTGGATTTCCCTGTGATCTACCTTCTGTTCTCTATGTGCATTCTTTTTAAAAGCTTCATTGATGTTTTATTTCTTTTCCTTTTTGGAGGAGTGAGTAGGAAGAGGAAGGTGTAAATCATTTTCTCAATGCCCTATGTCATCATTGAATAAAATTTATGTTAATTTTTACAGTGGTTATCCATGCCACAAATGAGTATAGTTGACATTCCTCAAAATGCACAGCATTGCCCTGGGTATCAGCAGGTAACATTAATTCCAGCTCATTACATTTCTACCCTTTTTCTTCCCTCTATTAAAAAATAAAGTATTTACAGGATCCAGAAAGAGTTCTCTTAGGAAGAGCATTGTATTATCACATGCATCTGCCATTGAAATAATAGCAGGCACATTCTCTATGACCTTATTCTTTCACTTTTTATTGTGATAACCAGACTTGCAGTACAAACTCAATAGTTAGAGTAATTAAAGGCTCACATAAAACAGGGGAAAAAAAGAGATTCACACTTTACTAAAGATGCTCCTTTTCTTTGTCTGGAATAATAGGTTTACCATAGCAACTGGAATATGCTGAAAAAGCTCTTACAGACTGCATCCTAAACATCCCTGAAAAAATTTAACATCATGTAGTTGGAAGGAAAAACCTAAGGACTATGATATTCAGTACCACTTTGCTCACACTTAAAAACAAATAAAAATCACTCACTATGTCAAATGAGTAAAGAATAACTTTACTCTTGACCTTTGAGATGAGAGTTAGTTTTTTGCCATCTCTTTCAGACTTGGGTGGTGAAACTTCTTGAAATGATACAAACTACGATGTCATTACAGATTAAGTGTTGGTGATGGAACAGAAACTTTTAATGAGGCTGAATGTCTGGATAGTTACTTGTAGTTTCAAGACACACAAACATAAATACAACTATTTAAGCACTTGAGCATTTAAGACCAATAAAGTCTATTGAGACCATAATTTCCTCTTGATTGCCAGAAGTGGCTGGAGTTAAGAAACAGAAATTGAGTCTGAAAGACATTACTACTTCATAGAGACCATTTCTTCCAAGATCCAGAGCAAAAGAACCACAAAATGGGATAATCCTACCTCAAAATAAGGTGGCATGACTGTTCATGGGAAGAGTGTAATGAAAATAAAATTGCCTATGATGAACCTATTTTCTCAGTTTTCTATTGGAACTTATATATTTTCATGGAATAAACCATTATGAACAGCATGCCTCTGTGAGGGATTGGTGAGGAGGGACTGATAAGATAACTTGACATCTCTCAACAGTTTCTTATTCACCTCAAAAATTTCTCTCTGAAATTAAGTATTTAATGAATGATGTTGAATACTCACTAGATCTGCATTATTATTATTACGACTATTACATGCAAGACAATACAGAAAACACATAACCTGAGGCAAACAAAGGCAGCTGAGAATCAGACAATTGAATTTGAATCCTGCCTTTATTTAATTTGGGTCAAGTCACATCAATGTCTCTGGATTTCATCTTCCTGACCCTAAAAGTAGAAGGATCTCAGATCTCTTCTAAACTTAACAATTACTGCAGGAAAGGGATGTCTAATCTGGTAGTATAAATGAGAAATAAAAGGTCACTTAGCAATACCAGATTCCACATGACAGGAGTCACAAGTAAGTCCTATCACCTATAGCAAATATGTCTTAATATGGCAAGGACTAATAAATTACTTCTTTTTTTATTAAAACTTTTATTTGCAAAACATACATATAGGTAATTCTTCAAAATTAACCCTTACAAAGCTTTCTGTTACAAATTTTTCTTCCCTACTCCCCACCCCTCCCCTAGATGGCAGGATATCCATTACATGTTAATTATGTTAAAATGCTTGACAAATCGAATATATGTATACATATACCCACACTTATTATTTTTGTGCAAGAAAAATCGTATGTATAAGAAAAAAAAGAAAGGAAACATAATGCAAGCAAACATCAATAGAGAGCATGAAAATGTTATGTTGTGGTCCACATTTCACATCCCTCTCTCTGGGTGTATATGGCTTTCTTCACTGAACAATTGGAACTGGTTTGAAACATTTCATTGTTGAAGAGAGCCATGTCCGTCAGAATTGATCGTCATATAGTATTGTTGTTGCTGTGTATAATGATCTCCTGGTTCTGCTCACTTCACTCAGAATCAGTTCATGCAAGTCTCTCCAGGCCGCTCTGAAATCGTCCTGCTGGTCATTTCTTACAGAACAATAATATTCCATAATATTGATATACCATAATTTATTCAGCCATTCTCCAATTGATGGGCATCCATTCAGTTTCCAGTTTCTAGCCGCTACAAAAAGGGCTGCCACAAACATTCTTGCACATGTGGGGCCCTTTCCTTCCTTTATGATTTCTTTGGGATATAAGCCCAATAGAAACACTGCTGGGTCAAAGGGTATGCACAGTTTGATAACTTTTTGAGCATAGTTGCAAATTGCTCTCCAGAATGGTTGGATCTGTTCACAGTTCCACCAACAATGTATTAGTGTCCCAGCCTTCCCACATCCCCTCCAACATTTGTCATTATCTTTTCTTGTCATTTTAGCCAATCTGATAGGCATGTAGTGGTATCTCAGAGTTGTCTTAATTTGCATTTCTCTGATCAATAGTGAATTGGAGCACCTTTTCATATGAGTACAAATAGTTTTAATTTCATCATCTGAAAATTGTCTGTTCATATCCTTTGATCATTTATCAATTGGAGAATGGCTTGAATTCTTATAAATATGAGACAATTCTCTATATATTTTAAAGATGAGACCTTTATCAGAACCCTTAAATGTAAAGATGATTTCCCAATTTATTGCTTCCCTCCTAATCTTGACTGCATTGGTTTTGTTTGTACAAAGTTTTTAACTTAATATAGTAAAAATTATCTATCTGGTGTTCAATTAAGAGTTCCAGTTCTTCTTTGGACATAAATTTATTCCATCTCCACAGGTCTGAGAGGTAAACTATACTACACTCCTCTAATTTACTTATAATATCACTCTTTATATCCAGATCATGAACCCATTTAGATCTTATCTTGGTAATAAATTACTTCTTGGCATTAGAAATCACAAACTTGGAAATTGTGTAATTCTTGGAGTATAAATAACATATTTATAGTCCCACAGGTAATCAGGTTCAAAAACAGGATTTGAAGTCACATCCTCTTGAATTAAAGTCCAATAATAATATTGTAGCTTTCAGGTCATATGTTTGCTGTATATAAGTTAATGCCAAGGAACTACAAAGAAGGAAGAGAGATTAGTAGACTGGGGCAAACAAGGAAGTTTTATGAAAAGTTGAGTTTAGAAATAGTTCTTAAAATGTGGATAAAATTGGATCCTTGAAGAGAAATCAAAAGGGGAAACACTTGGTTCTTCCAATTTGTGTGCATATCCCTTTTGTTTGCCATTTTTCAACATGTCAGAAAGAAAAGCAATCAGTTGGTCTAATTTAAAGAAAAGTAGAATTTAGGGTGAGAAAACCTAAGTTTCAATATAATCTCTTAGCAAATTTCAGCTGTCTCATCATAAAAATGAGACCACTGGACCAGTTGATCTACCTGCATGATCTTAGTCACTCTGAATCTTAATTCTTTAAAATGAGAGTATTAGATTAGATGTTCTCTAAGGTCCCTTAGATTCTGTCTATGATTTCAAATTTTACTTCCAGATCTAAATCTTGTGATTCTAAAAAATATATGTTAATACTGAACTACTTTGTAGTATCTATTACAGGAGGACTAGCTATGCTTATTCAAAACAAGCATTAGAGACATCTTAAGTGGTAGAGTGAATAAAGCACCAGCCCTGGAGTCAGGAGGATCCGAGTTCAAATTTGACTTCAGATACCTGGTGTTTATTAGCTGTGTGACCCTGAGCAAAACACTTAACTCTGATTGCCTCACAAAAACCAAAAGCAAACAACAACAAAACCCCCAAGTAGTAGCTCTTTTACGATTTCCAAAGCACAGAAATAGTCACGATTATTCCAAACTACTATTAAAGGGATGGTATAAAGAAAATATAAAATGTAAGCAGAAGTATATATAGGCAAATATATGATTTTATGTCTCTCTCTCTCTCTCTCTCTCTCTCTCACACACACACACACA